>PVJL010003253.1:0-163701 GCA_004026885.1 Lyroderma lyra
AAAATATTTTTCCTGTAAAAACTTCTACAGGAGAAGAGTTTTTCATTTTGGAACCTAAGTCACTTGGTTCTAATAGCACCTGGGACAGAGTTATGTCCCAGGGGCAGGGAGCCCTGACAACTGGTGACTGCTGTAGTCACAGCCACTTGGTGACAGGAAGATAAACAGTCCATTTCCCATGACTTCTCTTTCCACTATTTTATCCTCTTCTTTTTTCCCACCTTCCACAGCAATACAGCCTCCCCTTACGTATCTCCATAGCAGAATTCCACCCACGCAACTGTACAGAAATTAGAGCCAGAAAATCCCTATTAGGTCATGCAAGCCACACCCCTTCCAGAGCAGGATCATCCTCTCCAAGTGACACTTCAGCTCCTCTTCTGACTCCAAAACGAGGCTGAGCTTTATCAGTTCCTGTGTATGGTTTGAGTAATAGTTTATAAGTATATTGGGAAACTTTGAAAATAAAGCTTCCATATAAAGTTATATTGCTATTTTTGTTTACTATAAACATTTTCGTTTCTTTTTTCTTTTTTTGTTTTGTTTTGTTTTTTTATTTGTTTGTTTGTTTTTGTTAACTTTCCTGGGAATTGTCACAGGATGATTTCTCAAAGAAATTGTGCCATTGATTTTATCAAACCTGATAGCCATTCAGAACCTGGATGCTTAATGCCCTCTTATATATGTGCAATAAAAATATTAGTTTTGTAAACAGTTAAAGTGTTATTTAAAGCATTATGTGTTAATTACTGCTAATGTATTTGCTCACACTTTCTCAACTTAAGTATATTGGGGAGTTCCCTGATGGTGTAGTGGCTTAAGGCTTTGGCGCTGGCACTGTCAGCGCTGCGGCCTGGGTTCGATTCCCAGCCAGGGAGCTACCCACATACAAAAGAAAAAAAAAGTATGTATTTATTTATTGTCAATATAAATGCTATTTTTTTAATCATGTAACAATTCTTTATTGTCTTTGGATATAAAGTCTTATAACTGCTAATTTGCTAAATGTTCAACATTTTAAAAATCTATTTGCTGGTTTCATTGTGTTAAACATACAAATCCAACTTAAAATCACTCCAGGTACAAGCAAGCCAACTGATTAACACAAATGTTGAACACACTAAGAATTCAACCCAAATCATTGGCTGCCATCTAGCCTCTCCTTTAGCTCAAGGTCAATTTCATTGCTTTATTTCTTTGTTAAAAAGGGGACATGAGGATGGGAAACAAAGTCCTAGATGAAACAGCAAGCAGCACTTTTGGCTTTCTTCTCTTGAAGAGCTTAAGAAAAATAGCCTAGGATAGTATTTCTTTTCACTACACATGTAAACAAAATTATCAATATTGTACCCATTTTACAGAGATGAAAGCTTAATTGCAGAGAAACAGGGTCACTGATCATTATTACCCAAATCAGGGGTGACAGAATCAGGGAAGTGTCAAAATCTGTCTTCTAAATCCTAACCCATGGTCATATCCAAAAGATCACATTTTCTTAATGAATCACCAGTAACAGGAATTGCAAAGCACTCCACAAAATGTAAAATGCTATTAAAAAAATTTAACAGTAATAAAGTTCTAAACTAGGTTAGTTTGTTTTCTTTATCTGAAACTATAAAAGAAAAATTATTTTAAGAATGGATACTAAACTCAATATATTCTTAAGAAATTGCAATTATTTCAGGCAATACAATAGATTACATGTTTATCAGTGAAGGTTTATGAACTAAAAACAATTTTATGATTTTTCAAAGGCTGCTATTCACATTGGAAAGCTCTGGATAACTGCTGTCTACTCTGACATACAATTAATATTGCAAAGGTACATAACTGTGACCCATAGTTGAGATTAAACCCCAACTTCCAAAACTTGCCAATAAAATAGAGTCCAGTGAGGGATACAGACAGGTAAAAACTACTTAGAAATTTCTAATTCCAAGTGGTTAGTAAAACTAGAATAAGTTTTCGAAATAAACAACAAAAATAAAAGTACTCAAGAGATAAATAGCTACTGAAGAGCACATTGAGAACACAATTTTTGGATCCATTTAGAAGAATATAGACTGGGTATAAACTAGCAGAAAGTATTTTAAGGTTATATTGAATGAGGGACCAAGTGAACCACTAAATGTAGTTTTAAACTACAACAGTAAATAAATGAACCATTGTGGAAAAAATGTCAAAATTTCCCTAAAAGGAAACATTTCTCATACAAATGCAATAATTGAAGGCAATATAAAAACACCAGCATTTATGCCAGATTCACCAAAACATGAATTCTTTATCTATTTCTCCATTTTCCAATCTGCCCATTTAAACATAGATACCATGTAATGGTTATAAATCTTATTAATCTAGATTTTTGGCATTATAGTGAACATCTAGCAGCTAACAGGGAAAGCCAACAGGTCTCATTTGCAGTTCACTTTGAGTGATGAGGACCACAGGAAGGCTGCTTGGGTCACTGCATTGAGAATTTGGAGGCCTCACACTGGCTCAGCGGGAAGAGTCTGTAATCAATTATTGCTGCCTGTCATGGATATAGAAGGAGGGAACCCAGGCCCACCTGCCATTTATTTGATTTTCTCATCCATCCAACACTGTTAACGTACAGTTGAGGAATCTGAAACATAGGGAGCTTACATTTAGGAATAAAGAGCTAGAGTAATTGGCCTAAGGGTAGGCAGATACTGGGTTGCTCTTTGCAGAATGGAAGCATCCTTACGTGTAGTCCTGACTTTCTTTCTATTATTGCATTCCAAATGCTGATTGTTTGAAATTGTACAATAGATATAATTAAGACACAGTTGCACTTCTTTAACAACAGTCTTAGTGCATTCTAGCAAAATATATTAATGCTTAAATATATTCCAAAATATTTTCAAGATATCTAGTTTTAGTCTATTAATATCTATTTTTTCTGAAAAAAATATGTCTTACTAAAATGTATTTCTCTCTGTAGGAGCTTTAATTCAATATGTGTACTATTCTTTTTTTGGATCCATTCCTTAGGCTTTTTTTCCCTCTGTTTAGAGAGTTGGTAAATCTAAATGACTTAATCCCAATCATTGTGATACTAAAACTAGTCATGAAGTATAGAGGAACCCTTAATACTGCAACTTCCTGCAAAATTCATGCTAAGGTGTTCTTGAATAATCTCAAATTACTAGGCACATTCCCTTGAATGTAACAGGAAGAAGTATGGAATCTCTTCCACTGGCCTAGCATTTACCTTCTATAACCACACCCAATATGGAATTACTTTTCAGGAATCCAAATAAAATGTAACCAAATATGAGTTGTTGCAATTGTAATGATTGAATCTATAATATCTATACCAGGGGTGTCCAACGTTTTGGCTTCCCGGGGCCACACTGGAAGAATTGTCTTGGGCCACACATAAAATACACTAACACTAACGATAGCTGATGAGCTAGAAAAAGGTCCAAGAATAATTTTCTTAATGTTTTAAGAAAGTTTATGAATTAGTGGTAGGCCACATTTAAAACCATCCTGGGCCGCATGTGGCCTGCAGGCTATAGTTTTGACAAGCTTGATCTATACCAACATAAAATAACCCAGTACTAACAGGTTTTGTTCTCACTTAAATTTCCCCACAGCACTTGGGTTATTTTTTATCTTGTATAAAAATACAGTAGTCTCTCTGTTAACCAGCACTCAAGCAACCAGCAAAATCTCAATCAACCAGGGGAAGTATTTTGCTGAGCTCTTAAATGACAGTTAACAGAGAGTCCACTTACATTTACCCAGTATCTACCAATGCCCATGAATGCCATGGGGAGTCTACTGTATTGTTTTTCTAAAAGTTACCTGAATGCCCTTATAAGGACAAGAAAAGAAATCTCTACAAAAAGTCTCCTGGTGAGGAAATACACAGACACCAGGAGGATGGCTTATAATGCCTCATGCACACTTGGATTCTTCCATCATATTTTTCACAACTACTATATTAAGTGTTCATTGGGAAATTACAGTCTCTATTATGTGGGTTTTCTTCTAAAAATACTTTAACATGGACTACCCTTGAAAAAATAGCAGGGGATAGGGTAGTCTTAGGGTATATTTTGTGACTTGCACTGCTTCACCTCTCCAGTTGCCCATTGAAGAGATATTTTGGCTCAGGTTTACCTATCACAGCAGCATGTGCCCATGGGGACTCATGGAAGGTTGTAATGAGGGGCTCCATTAACCAGTTTCATTATTGCTGAAGGCCTAAGGGAATAACACACTCACCAATAATAAGGCTGCTAAAGCTACAGTGTTGAATTACTTTGTTTTGAGACAAAAATCTTATCAATTTCATTTGAAAATGTCTATTGCCTCATGCTGATCAGCCTTTGATTGGCAACTATATATTTATGTTTATATATATAAAATGTTTAATTAAAAGTGAAATAAAAATAGATGAATTGTTTTGTTTGGACATTAAAATATTTCAAAATACAGAGTTCCAGACTAAGGAGATAATCAGAGAAGACTAATTTCTATTAAAGGTTTAATGTCAATGTAATATCTTTAATAATGGTGGTGATGACAATGCAATAGCTAAAACTTACATAGCATTTACTGAGTACCAGGCACTTTTCTAAGCATGATGCATACACCAATTTATTTAATCATTGCAACAACCATATTAAGTAGGTACAACTATTAATCCAAAGAAAGTTTATAAAATAGCAAGGAGAAATCTAAGACAGAAGGCTATCAAATAACATGCATACAGCCATACAGACAGTAAATACTGAAACAAGAATTTGAACTGAGACAGTCTGTCCCTAGAATTCCTTCTCTCAGTTCCTCCTTTCAGGAAATCTTCTTGTTTGGGTCTTATTTTTAATTATAACAAAAATAATACAACATAGTGGCTTTCTTATCTGTGAAATTATGGCTATTGATAGTTTTCTGGAGTGTTGTTGATAAAATTTAATAAATTAATTTGTGTAAAATTCTATACCAATTCTTGGCACAAGGTAAGTCTGTTAAGTGTTTGCCAACATTAATAACAATACTTTTTTTTATTTAAACTATAAGCTTCTTTGCTCCCCTTGAGCACAAATCAACCATCTCCCCTATGCATAATACGGGAAACAAATTAACTTTAAAAATGACTTTGCTTTCATCTAACTAGTAATATGCAGGGAAATTCAACTGGCTGCCTAAAAAGCAAACCATTAACTCATCATACTGGTAATAGCTCAGCATGAACACTCCCTTGGCAAACAAGGTGGGGGAGGTGAGAAGGATGGGACAAAACAGCTTGAAGAGAGAGGTGCATGCATCCCCAGGGACTTCAGTGCTGCTGAAGACCCTTGCTGAGTTTTTCTTTCTTTTCTACCTCTTCACAAACACTCCTGTGAGACTGGTAATTTCCCACTAAATCTGTGGGCACAGAAACAAACTTTTAAACTATAACATCCACCATATGATCTGTATATTCTTTGGACTAGCATATCATTGTATAATATTGCTCAGTTTTAATAAAACTCCATCCTTTGAAGCTCTGTTGTGGAGGAGAGTAATCTGCAACAGCTTTGAAGTATACTCCCTTAAATAAAGTCAGAGAAAAAAGCTATTGTTTCTTTCACTACTATTTAAGAGTTAATGAGAGATTTGCACCTGTACAGCTGTTGTGGCCTGAGACTAGCTCATGGAGTGAATGTGTTTTCTGCTTGAGACAGTTGTAAATGCCTTGAGTAAAAACACTGAGGACTGCTAATGGATAGGTTTATTTTAAAGCATGCCATCTGCTATCAATCATAGAGAAGTATAGGAAGCAAGTTTGGCCGGGCTCCCTCCTTGTGAGCCTGATAAAGACAGGGCTCCGGGACTCAGGAACATTGAGTCCTCAAGAGAATAAAACATCAAACCTACTCAGCAGCTCCACTAACAATAATAAAAATGCCTCTGCCTAAAGGTGACATTCTGAATTTACGATTATTTGTGTCTATAAAGTGTATTCTTTGGCTCCTGACTCATTCTGACTGTCTCACTCCGAGAACAATACATTAAGCCTGCCTGGAGTAAATGGAAATCCTATCCTTTTATTAAACCAGCAGCCAATACCTGGGACGATCTAATGCCCTGTAGGATCGCACGAAGATTTTCAGCTCTGTTATTTTCCTTTTTAGTAAGAAAATTACAAATGAAATCTATGTTAATGCACTAAAATACATAAATAATGTAGACAAGTTTATGTTTCCGAAAAGACAAAATAAAATGAAATGAAATGAGTGAATTGGAACTAATCCTACTATTCTTCTACCATGTGCCTATTACAATGCTATTGAAAAATCACATATTACAGATATGTTATTGTAAAATTTAGAATCAGTTGCTCAGGGTTGTTATATTCTTTATGCTGTATGGACCAAGCATGTTTTCAAGAAGACAAACATTATTTCCTCCGAAATCTTCCAGCTATGGAATCATAACCAATATTGCTTTCAAAAAATAGATCCCAAAGTATTCCTTGAAAACTGTCGAGACTGCTTTATTAAAAGTGCTGCTTACTGAAATCCTCAGTGGATGGAATGAGTTGAGGTGGCGTTGGAGACATCCACAGTTTATAATGGTAGATTCTGTCTCATATCTGAAGCTTAACTTAATTTCCCTGCTAGCCTGGAAACCAGAGTTGTATTTAGGCAAAACCCACCTGGCCAGCAAACTCATGAGCCTAATTAAAGTTAATAGATAAATTAAAAGAAGAAAACATTGGTTCAATAGTGGTAAGAAACGTACACGGTGATAGAAATTCAGGGCAGGAACCTGTATTTCTGTATTATGTATTTATTAGAAATTCTTAAAGACATGAAGGAGAAACTGGTATTGTTTGATTTGCTATACATTGTGACTGGTAAGTTACAGTTCAATAAATGATTTTCATGCTGAAGAAAATTAATGTTTTAGGTTAAATAGAAAATAGGTGAAAATTCTGATTAAAGCAATGAGTATACTTGCAGATCTGCTGTATGCTAAACACTCTGCTAAGTTCTATAACATCAGAAGTATTAGTAAGTTAATATTAGCATATTATTAGTAATATTAGTAATGTATGTAATGTTAGTAAAAGGCACTATCTTGGCCCTTCATGGAGAAAATTTTCTAATATTCAATTGAATTGAAAGCTAGAGCAAAAACTAAAGCTAGTGCCAATCTTAACAGCTAAATTCTTAGAGATTAAAAAAATGCTGTAAGGGGGTCCCTGGTGGTGTAGTGGCTAAGGCTTCAGCGCTCTCAACGCCATGGCCTGGGTTCGATTCCCAGTCAGGGAGCTACCCAAACAGAAAAACCAAAAATGCTGTAAGATTTCAGAAAAAAAGGGAGAAAAGCAAAGGCTGCAGTAGCCAGAAAAAAATAGTTCAGAAGCCTTGCATTATTTCCTTAAAAAGGGAAGAGATGAAATGAATACACTTAAAAGGATATGAAAAATATTCACCTGTTGAAATTTCAGTGTACTTTCAGATGCAAGAAGAGAGGAAATGTTGAGTCAAGTCACAAAACGTAACTGGAACAGCAGAAAGTACCAGCAATAGTCTGACAGGGGTCAAAAAACATCAGACTTCCATACTGCAAGCAGGAAACGTATTACTGTTTGAAGGGCACAGGCTGGGTCAGAGGCGACGTGCAGCCAGGGAAGGGCCCCTGCCTCAACAGGCAGCTTCCTCCTCAGTGCACGCCGATTGGTGCAGGACAGCAAGGGAACCAGTGTTACGAGATCCTCCAATTGATCAAATGAAGCCGGGAATCTGGCTTGTAATCTTAATACTTTCTAATTTTCTAAAAGACTTAATGGTCAAACTAAACACCTTACCATGGTGGCCAAGTCCATCAATCCTGCTCTGGGCTCTTCAACAGTCTGTGTCATAAAAAAGCCTGAATCTTCAATTCTAAGTGTCCTCGAAATAAGTTTATAAATGTTTTCCAAAACTCCTGTGTTATGTTTGAAGTCCTGTACGTGGTGCAACCCCCTAGCTTTTCATGATGTTAAAGCTGTGAATTGTTTTAGAAAAGCCAGTCTATTTCTAAAAGTGCTGAAGGTTAGTTAGAGTGTCTCTTGCTCCGACATTCAAATTCCTGAAAAGTAAGTCAGTGGAACAATAATGAAAAGAGCACTGTGATGGGGCCTGTGCTGCAACAAGTAGACGTTAGTGGCCATAGCAAGAAGAGAAATACCTGAAAATTAGCCCAGAAATTTGTCTCTCTAAACCTGAATAATTTAACCTCTATTCTTGAGAAAGCAGTGGTCTATGAACATGGCTAAAGAATTAAAATTGCATTTATAAAGTGATTTTGAAAAGATTTTAATGTTTTCAATAAAAAGAATGGGTCACTAAAATATAGATAATAAATATTATTCTGAACTCATTATCTTAACTATTCCCTACTTAGAAATTTCGAATACTCACTGACTGAATTGTAAAAAGGTTATAATACCAGATATAAAATATTACGTGATGCTTTCACAGTTAATATTTGCAACATAAGATCTACCATTCAGTAAAGAAAGAGTTTAAACCGAAGTAAACCTACTCTTGTGCTTCAGAAAATCTTATTTTCTCACACTATTTAAGAAAAGACTTATGTGAATTAAACAATGCTGCCAATTATAAGTAATAGTTAATAATTTTAAAACATCAGAAACATTGTTTCTGGAAATACCATGCATTTATTAATTTGGTCAAGTTTTATTGAATTCTTACAAGGTTTTGTACTTGGTAAAGAAAAAATATACCTTACTAAAGGAACTTTGTGTTAACTGGATTGCAAAGCATTTATTTTGGTTTATGTTTATTGCATTTTGGATGAGGCAGTCTCAAATACAAAAGCATCCATATTAAAAATCATATCCCTAAATAGCAACAGGTTCAAAGACAGAAGCTCTTGCTGGATACCAACACTTATCAGTCACTGTCTACACAGTGTGTAAGGCTGCTGTTACCATTGCGACAACCTTGTTGAATTTAGAATGTCAAATCACCCACAAAATCAAGAAACAGGTGACTATTTGGGAGGCAAATATGACAACCTAGTAATCCAAACTTTCATCAAAATCAATAATTTACGTATAAAAAATGAAGAATGACATTAACAATAAAATGCAATCTGTTGCATATTGGAATAAGCTTAGGGCTGGATTTGTTCTGGCTTTATTGTAAGTAATCATAACCTTGATAAAAACAGATATTACCTGTTTTCCTTCTTTCTTTGCTGAAAAAGCAGTAAGAGGAACTATGTGATCTCTTAGACTTCTGTCCTATCTAGTATTTCTTATCTTGTTTTAAGTTTTTCTATTCTGTGGTGGTTAGACTCATAAAACAAAAGTAATGTTTTCTTAAATATATATGTGTTTATAATTTGTAATATTTACAGATTCAGTAAGCATTTTGCTATTTTATATCTAATAAAATCCATTTTCTTTGATACAAAAAGGTTTTAACCTGTATTTATCTAATTATATATCTATTTATCTATCCATACATCCATCCTACCTTAAATACTAAGCTACAGAGAAAAATCACTGTTACAATTTTGGTATATTTTTTCTTTTTCATTTATTATATGCATATTTATACAAAGCTGTCATGGAATTGTGTTAGTTTCTTATTTTTGTTATTTTTTTCCCACTCTATATAATGCCAAAAATCTTACCCCATATCTTTGGATATTCTTTAAAAACACAACTATGAAATCTTCCATTGGATGACCATATCATAGTTGATTAACCATTCCCCTAATGTTGGACACTTAAGTTGTTTTCATTTTTTATTTTGCACTGAAAATTCTTACTAATGAATCTCAGTGTACACATACGAGTATGAGCACTTCCTTAAGGTCAGTTCCTAAGTACAGATACACCATTGTTAAAGCTTTTGACTTGTGTGGCTCAGTGCCATCTGAAAGACTGTGTCAATTCACTCTGCCACCAGTGTGGAAGATCGTCTATTTTTGATTAACAGTGGCATGCATGTATTGCATCAACATGGTAAGTGGCCCAAGAGATTTTATATTGTTTCCTAGGAAACGAAAGATGAAGAAGTGCTACCTTAATCCCCAATGTTTTCAATCAGTCTTTGAGTATTCTTGAATGCTTAAAACTAGGCACTGTGCTCACCCCTTACACACACACACACACACACACACACACACACACACACAGAGAGAGAGCCTTCATCGCCATACATGTAAGACGAACCTTCTGATGACAACAAACAGACTCCCACTCACATACACAATCAGGGATGGGAGGACTTTTCTGAGACCACTTGGTTATAAGCCAGCTGCCAAAAGGCCATGGAGAGTGGAAGTGAGTTTTCAGGGGATCTTGCCTGGTTGAGAAAATAATCTCTAAAATGTAAGAAGTGCTATGGATGGTAGATATCTGTCCCTTTATCTACTAGGAAAAAAAAAAACTGTTGCCACGAAATGAAGTATTTTCAAAACCTAACAACAATGGAAAGAAAAATTTGCTCATTTTGCCAGCTAGCACGAGGAACTGAGCCACCAGTCAAAAGTCTCTGTGTCCAACTCAGAGCTGGATTCACTTTAACAAAAATTTCCCTCTTCAGTCACCTAAGCGTCTGTTGAATTAGGCAAGAAGCCAAGCTGGGATAGAAACAGTCACTCACATGAAATGTCCGTTTCCATTTGGATATCTGTGGCCCTTTCCCACGTCATAATAAAAAAAAAAAAATGCTTCCTCTGCTTGGATGTTTTCAGGATGCTTTGGTTTGAGGAGGAAGTCAGCTCTGCTGTTTAGAGGCATCGTAGCAGGGCAAGTCACAGCTCTGCACACTCAGAACCAGGCAGTCCAGGCCTTAAAAAAAATTATTCCTTGCTCACTCCCACCCATGGTTTTGATGTCGAAAGAAACCTATTGTGGTTTAAATGACTCGGTCAGTTCTTTTGGGATTTTCCAAAGTTTCCTATAAAAAGAAATCTGTGGGAAATGAATGATTGCATAATCACTAACATATGCCAATTTCTCCAAACCTGTTATCTTTCTGGTATTTTTGCATTGGCTTGTCCCAACTAGTGAATTGTTATCTTCTAATAGTTTTAGGTAGTGGTGTAGATTATATAGTCTCTCTCTCTCTTTTTTCTCTCTTTTAACCTCTGAAGGGAACTTTGTTAAAGAAAAAGCAAATATCACAAAAAGATAAGGCCAGGTTGTTTATACAGCAAAATTATCAGAACAGGATGATGAAGGGTGAAATAAAGTAAGGTAATTATCAGGTGGGGGGAAAACTTGATTTCTTTAATTACCTGTATGCCTTCAACAATATTATTTTTAGCCTGACTTATGAAAGTAAATGCCTCCATTTCCTCCTTAAGTAGTACAGACTTGGGTAACTAGTAAGATTATTTGTCTTTTTTAATCACAGTAGACACAAAATTGATTTTTGCTAAAAAAATTATTGAAGTCTGTGGGCCCAGGAAACCATCTTTAAAATTAAAGGAAAGCTGAAGATGAAAGCCTAAAGGCCAAGGCATCACATGTAAAGGGCTTCGTGAAGGAAATAACATGGATGCTATTCGTTTTCCATGAGGATGAAGATTACTGATGTCTGATGGTCAATTTAGTAAACGAGTTACCGAGAATGCCAGCAGCTGCTGTTTCTGGCAGCTGAATGGAAAAATGCACAGGTTAATTTATCACTTACTGGTAGTACCAAATATCCTACCAAAAATGGATGTAAAAGCACGCCTATTCTTTATTTTAAACTTCCTGTACTATTCTGATCCTTTGTGAAATGTTGAAGAGCCCAGCAAGGTACTGGTGGTGGGCCAGAGGGACGCGTGTCAGCACCCGGTAAACGTGGGCTCTGCAGCAGGCATTCCTCTAGAGTGAGGTGCAGAGCTCAGCCTGGGTGCACATTACATCACCCCGGGATTGCCTTAGGGCCTTAGGTCTGTTTGTTTGGTGTAGACCAAGTTAATCAGACCATGGACATGAAACCAAATCATAGGTGTTTTTTAAAAGGTCCTTGGGTGATTCCATTGGGTAGACCTGGAATAGAACAACGTGCATGCTCTTAAAACATCTATCTTAAACCACACCCAACTTGATTAGGATACACTTTTAAATGTACTATCTTTACAACTAGATTAGACTGTAAAAGAGTTTATTTTACTACTACTATATTCACAATACCTAAAGTGATACCTGCATTATAGTGTTCACTCACTATATTTATAAATAATAATAAATTAATAAATGATTACAAGGCAACACTTTTTTTTTTTCAGTGAATGATCATTTTATGGGTGATGAATACATCACCCATAAAAAAAAATTTAGTATAGAACATTATTGTTCACAGAAAACATGTAACTGCTGCATCTGCTGGGTCTTGATGGCAGTATGAAATGTGGCTAATGGAGAAGATCCACATAACCAGAGATTGAAAAGGCTAGTACCAAGCTGTTTGCAGCATCAGAGAACTAAAATTCCACTTAAAAAATGTCTCTTACTACCCTCTGAATTTATGCAAGAGTATATAAATCTGAAAAACATCTACCCAATTTTAAAGAAATTTTAGAAAACATTGAAAACTAAATGTGTTAGAAAACAGAATTTGTGATCACAAAGAAAAGAGAGGGACAGCTTGGACCTCACAAACATTCATAGATAATAGGTAACATTTCAACAGCTTAATGCCATTCTACGTGTATGTTTTTTTGTTTGTTTGTTTGTTTGTTTGTTTTTGGTGGTTCCCTGGCCAGGAATCAAACCCAGGCCGTGGTGTTGAGAGTGCTGAAGCCTAGCCACTACAGCACCAGGGAACAAACCGTACATGTATGTTTCTACTTCATAGTATTAGGAAAATGCAAAAGAATAATACAAGGGCTGTCCAGAAAAAAATCCAGTCATAAATGCTGTTATTTTTCGTATTACATGGCTGGATACCTTCTGGACAGCCCTCATTAACCTTATTTCCATAAAAAAAATTATACACCATATCTTTTTTGATAAGATGAAGATTGTGGATTAAATCATGGTACATTTAAGTGAAGTAGTCTGTTGAAGATTGCACATTACATTTGTATGATATAATACTATGTCATCAAAATTGCTCTTAAAATTGCTCTTAAGGTGTCTCAAACATAGCCAGTTTTTCCTCTAGCTATAAAACCAATCATTTTTTTTTCTATAATGGAGCATTTTATGAAGCAGTTGGCTTATGTTTACAAACCATATTATATATCTCAACAAAATCTTTAAAACTTAGAATCACATTCAAAATAATCATCCTGGGACCTTCAGGAAAACCAGTTCTTTGAGAACTGAAACCACAAGGTACATATGCCAACTGAACAGAATGAAGGGAAGCAGGGCCTTCACTTTATAGTGTCTTCTCCTTTTTCCTACTTCTCTCAATTGTCCTTGCCCTTAATTGTATCATGTACAGAATATGATACAATTAATATAAGTTAGATTCATCTCTGATGAAATGCAGCTACAGTCACTTGATCATCATTAAACTGAGTAGAAGCATATCGGACATGGTATGACGTGGGCTCCTGTTTCCTCATTTTGCTCAAACTTTTTGCAAATAGCTTGGATTAAGAGATCCAGAATGAAGAGTATTCATTTTTTATGATAACATAAACTTAAAGGAGAGCTAATATTTTGGAATATAGAGTCAATATTCAAGCATATCTTGACAATCTAGAATTCCAAAGGAAGGTAATATTTAACAGAACAAAATATAAGCTTGTGGATTTAGATTCCAAATATTATTAATAATTACTTAAATTTAATGTAACAAATATCTAAATTTATATGAAAACCACCACCTGTTGAATATGAGCTAAAAACCAAGAAGTCTGTGTTAGAATAATAATAACCTATAGGTTAATCAGAAGCAACTGCAGAGTAGGAAAGCATTTTTAGATTTTATTTTTAATGATATATTTAGAAAAGTAGTGACAAAGTAGTAAAAAAGGTAGAGATAAAAAATAATCCTAGATCCCCTTTTCCACTTTTATATAAAATATTTCCAAGTCTTCAAATATTTTTAACAAAATAG
The DNA here is from genome assembly GCA_004026885.1 of Lyroderma lyra. Classification (NCBI taxonomy): domain Eukaryota; kingdom Metazoa; phylum Chordata; class Mammalia; order Chiroptera; family Megadermatidae; genus Lyroderma; species Lyroderma lyra. The sequence goes on from PVJL010003253.1 coordinate 14,052, forward strand.
AATTTTAGTAAAATAAATTTTATCAGTGATTGTCTCAGTGGTCTTTATCAAGGTAAATGGATGAGTTTGAGGACAACTTGGAGCTTCTAAAAAGGAGTTTAATAGCTAGAGTCTCCATAGTTGTTTCGTATGGTTTAGATGAAACAAAAACAATTAAATTTTTATTGTGGAGAAATGAAATGATTTACCTGAAATGATAATAAATTCACCTTACAATGGCAGAATTGTAGATTTGGAAATGACTGTAGCAATCATATGGTCTGAATGCTCTCTCAGTAAAATACTTTTTTGACAGTATATGGAATCTCAGAAGAGAAGAACTCTTATAGATTTACTAACACAAGTATCAGTAAGGTGTTTGAATCTCTTTTAAAATACATTCTGTAATTATTCATTTAACTAGTCACTATTTAAACATGAATTTGAGAGGCAGATTGTTAACAGTTGAAAATTTCTAAATTCACATGGACATTTTCAGACGTGACTATTCTCTAGAACTCCAGACTTCCATATTTAAACATCAAGTAATCATCTCCATTTACCTTGGCCAAAATCGAATTCTAATTTTCACTCTTTCCTACCTGTTTCTACTCCAGGGTTTATGTTTAATTTATATCATTAACTACTCTGTCATTTTAGTTTCAAATGGAGTATTTAGTCCATATAAAGTAATTACTAATACTTGGGTTTATGTCTGCCATGATACTATTTGTTTTCTGCTTAATCTGCCTGTTTTATACTTTTTATCTTGATTTTTCTTTTTTGATGGATCAAATATTTTTAATTATTCTATTTTGTTGTCTATTAACTTGTTAGCTGTACATTTAAAGCTTTCCCTTTAGTGGATATCCTATTGATTACACGTACCCTTTGCTTATTACTATTCCCTTGTCTTCATTAATAGTGACTGTATTTTTATAGCTACACAGGCCCAATTTTTGAAGTTATCCTTAATTATATATTTTTTCTTCTACAAACACAACCCATTAGAAAAACCCATCAGGTTCAACTTCAAAATATATTCAAAATTCAACCATTTCTAACCATCTTCACTCCCAGCCCTTTAGTATATACTATTTCTAGTTTTTACCTAGCCTATTTAAACAGTTTCCTCCCCAATCTTTCTCTCCTCTTGCCCCACTAGAATTAGTGTTCTATTTTCTGTCAAGGGGATCTTGATATTGATATGATGCTCAAAATTCTACAAAGGCCATCTCACTGAGAATAAACTCTCTTATCCCTCAAGGTCCAACACCATCTGACCCCTTGTTATTCTTCAAACTCAAACCCTACAGCCCCTGCCGCAGAGCCTTTGAATGTCTACTAACCTGGTCTACGACAGTCTTCCCACAGTGACCCACTGATCTGATCCCTCACTTTGTAATCAGATTTCTGCTCTGATTACCTTATCAAAAAGGGAGTCTTTAAACATTTTTTAAAAATGAACATCTACACCCTCTTTATTCTCTTGATCTAATTTATTTTTCTTCATAGAAAAACCTGATGCATTAATCATTTGTCTGCTTGTTTATCATGTTTCTCTTCCCCTTTAAATGCAAACAGTGTAGAAAGACATTTTGTCTTTTTGGTTCTCTCCACTCTCTAGAAAAACATTTGAATAAACCTCAATAGAAATTCAATGAGTATTTATGGAATTAAAGAACAAATTAATAAATGACTTCTAATTGCTAAAGAGTTACATTCCTCTGATGAATTCTCATAAATCTGTTCACATTCTTTCATGGTTGATTTAAAAGAACACCATACACTGGCTTATCCACATCTAGGTCTTATCCGGAATGCACCTCCTTGGAGATTGTGACTTTACACCAGGCATGTCCAACCTGCAGCCCAGAGTACCTATGAATGCAGCCTAACACAAATTCTTAAAACATGAGATTTTTTGGTGACCTTTTTTTTTAAGTTCAATTATCATTAGGGTTAGTGTATTTTATGTGGCTGAAGACAAATCGTCTGCTAATGCTGCCTAGGGAAGCCAAAGATTTGGACACCAGTGCTTTACACCATCCAGGGCTGACTGCTTCTTACACAGAGACCTCAAGCAACACAAGGATATCCCTTCATGTGCATTCCACTTGAAATCTCTCCTCTCCATCATTTTGTCCCAGTCACTCAAGAGATGCTTGCTTTAGAATCTTCCCTGATACCTTACCCTCCAAGAACTGCTAATTGCCTAACCCGTTTTTAAAAGAAATTGCATAGTCAAAACTGTTGCTGCTAAGATCAGAGTATAGCTAAAAGTAAGGAGATACATTATACTATTTTCAATCCAACAGAAATAAAATGCAAGCCACATAGCTCACTTAAAAAATTTTAGTAGCCATATTTAAAAATTTAAAAGAAACAGGGGAATTAATAATGATAATATATTTAACCCAATATATATCTGAACATTATGAGCCCAACATGTAATCAACATGATGATACAAGTTCTTATATAAATCTATATGTGGAGTTTGTAACAGTCTGGCCCTAACATAAATGTTTCAGGATGTTACACTAGAGCAATGGTCATTTCTACATAGAATGTGAAAAAGCTGTGGTTCTCAAGATGGGGAGGTAAGAAGGAAGGAATGAGGGGTGGGTGTTGGAATCATCTCAAAAAACTTTTGAAATATCCTTGCTGAGAGCAAAAACAGCTGTGGTTTGAAAAAAATGCCCCAGACAATTTAGAAGTCAACCCATTTTTCTCCCAATTTGAGAACCAGAGTAAAAAAGAGAATTCTTTCAATGGGAATTGCTAATTAATAGAGACTCTCCCAATTCCAATACTTAAAGATTACATGATGTAAAAGCCTGGCATCCTCCGAATCCTCTCCTAAATCATCCCATATTATGTAACACACATTTATCCAAATATGAGGGAAAAGTCATATCCTCAATGTCCATCTTAGTTAAGTACATCCCTTTTGATTTAATGGAGTAAAACACGTCTAGATTACTAAGCAAAGACTGCTATCTTTCCTTGACCGCCCCGCCTCCTGGCACTTCTATGGTCTAGGATTATTCACAGGATAACACCTGGTCTCTGTGTCCGACTCAGCATTTTAACCTCTTTGGGACTGAAGTAGATGAGGTAGCATATTAGAACAAAAAGTGACTGAGAAAGCGAAAATTAAACATCAAAGAGTGGCCATACCACTGTGGGACAATTCTGATTTATATTACTTTTCCATGCCATTTTATATCCCATGGTGGTGGCTGTCATGTGTGGGGAAGTATTCCAGTGAGTTGACCAATGGTCTGTGAATTTATGTAGAGCCATCATCTTAATTCTGCTCTGTGACTTGATGTGTTTCTCTAAGAATTACCTTATAACAACAATAATCTAAACATTTTGAAGTTGTTTTGGAAAGACAAAAATTATATAAGTATTTTCAAAATGCTTTGGAAAACATAACTTTAAAAAAATCACCAAAAGACTTTGCTTTTCATCGTCAGATGCTTTCTTTCTCATTATCGGATGACAAGCAAAATGACAGAGACTTGAAGTTCCTAAAATTTTTTTAAATATGCAAACTCCTTGATTTGGGATTAAGAGCTTAGTGGCACACAACAGCCTAACAGCTTTAAACGCCTTAATTATTTCAAATATACTACAAATTTAAAATTCAGACACCTAGTGTTACATAAATGCACCCAGGTTTTTGTGGTTTAATAATAACATCTGTTTTGGTTTTTCAACCACAAAAGTGCGTTTAATCTGTTCTTCCTTTAGTTGAACTTTTCACATCTGCTTCGGCTCGGTTCCCATAAGCTAAAGACCAGATCTTTTCCAAAAGTAGGAAGTCTACCTGTACCACTGTTGTTTCAGCTCAAAAGATCTGTTTTTAATACCAGCTAAATATTTCAAAAGAATAACAAAAATAAACTCCTTACCCACAATGCTTTTTTGGCTTACATATCATCATGTGGTCATTTTATGAATGCAATGTTAGACAGAAATTTTAAATTAAAACATGAATTGTCAAATCACACACATATACTGGTAGTTTCCAAATCCCCCAAATTTTTAATCATGGAAAAAGCGTGTATTTTATTAAGTTAATTGTTTGTGAGAAATTTACACCAAGGATGGACAGTGGCTTAAAAACCCCAGTGGTTTATTTTGGACACATACATGACGCTTATCTAAAGCCCATGGGTCTTGAAAAGTATAGGCCGGAAAATGTTGCAAGGACAACATTACTTCACAGATTTTCCACAACTGTTGGCTGCCACCAGATTTTGGCTCTACTTCTGCGTTGTTTATAACTAATTCTGAGAGATACACTTAAAATCAGAGATTCTGAAACCAAATACTTGGATATGTCTTTGAAAAACAACCAAGATGCTAAGAAGAGACATTTTTCTTCACTGATAAATATGGTTGAGAAAGTTATTAAATAAATGAATGACTGGGATAGATATGTGTTCATTGTTTCTCTCAAGTGGAAGAATTAACTCCCTTTATCAGCATTTATATGACATTGAACAAAGCTGAATATTCAGTCTTTATTTGGAAAGATTTAATTGATATCAAGTTAGTCTAATTATTTTATTTTAGAAATTTATTTTGAATAAGTGAGATGCACATAATTATATATTTTTCCTAACATATGATTATGTAATTATATTTGGTCCTGTTTCCAGGACAGAGTAACACAGCACACTGCAATTAGTAGGTGTTCAACCCATGTTTGGTGAATGAGGCCTAATGAGGCAATATAATGGGCAGAGCTGGGTATAGTACCTTTGTCTCAGCAAACAAGATGATTTTGTGATTTGAATAATTTCCCAGTGCCTAATGTAAATAGGAGCTGTCAGTGAGGATGATTCAACTTAATTTAAAAAATATTTATTGGTTGCATGATATGTGTAAGTCACTGCAATAGCCACATGGAGAAAGACTATAATGACGAGGTGCTTTATGAGGTTAAAATATAAGATAACCACGGAGATTATTAAAAAATATTTTTTAAAAACAACAAAGCACTGTTATGATGGAACTGGCATGTAAGACAGACCTTGAAAGAAAAATAATCAAAATTTTGAGACTATTAAATAGGAGATGGGCAGGAAATGAAAAGAAAGAAGGAACATAATTTGGTAAGAGAGCAAAAGATTTCAGGTCTAGAGAAGAGTATTAGGAAAAGTTGGAAATGAGAAACAGCCTAGTTTGCCTGGAGCACAGGCATCTAGAGACAGGTTTTGAAGAGCATAAAGACAAAGAAGTTGCTCAGTGACATACTGTGGAACACCTTAAACCAGGGGTGTCCAATCTTTTGGCTTCCATGGGCCACATTGGAAGAAGAAGAGCATACAAAATATATTAACACTAACAATAGCTGATGAGCTAAAAAAAAGGTCACAAAAAAGTCATAGTGTTTTTAAAAAGCTTAGAAATTTGTATTGGGCCTGCCTCATTCAAAGCTATCCTAGGCCTCATACAGCCTCCTTGCTGTGGGTTGGATGAGCTTGCTCTAAACTCTATGCCAAAGAACTTGCACATAATTCAGTAGGAAATGAGAACCTAAATCTTCAAATCAGATTTTCTTAACATAGTATATTCAAATAATTACCACAAAATTTCAATTGTTTTACCAGCATAGACAGAGCCAAAAACTTAACATTTTTTTCCCAACTTAGTCAAGTACCTTTGGTATAATTCTCAAATTCACTTTTTGTTGTTGTTGTTGTTGTTAATCAATTAAAGAGAATTCACAAGTATTTGTGTGTTTGGGGTGGCGGGGGCAGGTCTGTAAAAATTTCCTGATCCTTAGATTAGCCACTGGATTTGGAGAAGGATCTTTGTTTTAAAGTTCATGGAGGAAAAATACTCATTCCCAAGCAGACAAAAGAATACTCTAAAAAATATATGAGTAGAAAAACCATGCTTGGAACTTCTTGCACTCAAATATTCAAAATTAAATGCTTATCACGATCTATTTATTAGACTATTGGCAATTGTAAGAAGCTCCATATATGAACCATTAGCCAAATGTTAATAAACAAGATATTTTTTTCTTTTTTCTTATTTTTATTACATTATATATAAGTGAATATCTATAAAAGATGTGGGTCATACCCTCACTATTTGACTCCTTTATATTATTTTACTGAGACACAACTATGTGAATGGAGTCTGGAATATACATGTGAGAAAGATCCAATATGTCTCAAATGTCTCAAGCCAAGTTGCTATTGTTACCCCTATTTTTTCGACCCCAACCTGGTCTACTTTCAATATTCTTTTTCATCTACTAAGGAGTACAAAGCACCACTAGTGATCCCACCCTGTGTTCTTGCCCCATATCCAACCTAACATAATCTCTTATAATGTACCAATGAAGTATTTTTCAATTTGAATTCTATCACCAATCTACCACCCTAATCCAAGTCACCATCATGCTATTTGTAGATGACAGCAATAGTATACTATCTGATCTATTTGTCTTCGTTCATTTTCCATGCAGCAGGCAGATTGATTTGGCCTTGTCACCACCTCTTACTCCAGTCTCTAGCCCTTTCCGTTGCTCTTAGAATTTTACTCACTAGTATCTCTAACATATAGCTGTGAGTGGAATGGAGTTCAATTTAATAAAAAATGTGGTCGTTACACTCAAATTAGAAGAAAGACAGATAAGCAAATGATGGGATAAATGACATAATTAGAAACACAAAGAGATTGATAATTTTGCATTTACTCTCAGAGGTAACTAAGTTTCACATGAAAAACAGGCAACATTATCTTTGTTTCTTCATAGAGTTCCCATGATTCCTCATTAGCTTGGTATTTTGGAGTTGGTGGACTTGCTTTGAAACATGAGAAACAAAATTATGTAGACCTCAAAAGCAAGTTTTAAAAACTTAATTCATAAAAAAATATTACCAAATATTTGTACAGCCTACCTTAAAAATCTTCCTCATTTTGTTGGTCACAGTACTTCCAGAAGAATTATGTTATTACCTCGATTTTAGGTAGTGCTACTATCAAACAGGTTGGTTACCTAGACTCAATTCCCAACTTTTATTTTAGAATTCCACAATGTGTCCTTCCTTCTCATAAAGGATTAAAACCACATCACGATAGAGCAATCTGTAAAAATTATAATGCTTTCAACAAGTAAGAAATGGATTGAAAAGCATTTTATGCCTTATTAAAGAAACCCTCTTGCTCCTCAGAAGCACTTTTTAGCATCTTACTGGTGGCATTTGATCTGACTGACATATTGACCAGTAATTTGAACAGAAGATGGATCATTTCCACTTAGATCACAAAGGGAATATAAATTTGTGAATGTAAATTCAAGAGGAACAACTTTTAAAATATGTCATTAGAATAACCCCTCTTTCTCTAAAATAGATTTTAAAGTTGTTTGTAAATTCTTCCTCAGATTCTTTAATAAGAAATCAATGCCCAAAATTCTACACAGTACTAACCTATGGTTTTAATTTGGATTTCCAAAGAATCGAAAGTAGAATGGGTCATAAAATGAAAGTGAATTAAAATACCCACCTACTCGTATCAATAGGAAATACTGTATTATAGCGAAAACAATACTGGGTACTGTTTTGTTGTTGTTGTTCACATTTTTATTTTTCCATTTTTACTATTTTGCACTATTCACATATTAATACTAATTATTTTTTGGTACCATATTCTCATTGATTAACAGCTCTTCAAGTTGGAGATTATATAATCATTGCATATTTTACAAAAATTCCTTAGATAAAAAGCCAAATTAAACCTGACCATAACACAATAGTAAATGTATCACAATGTCACTCAACGTGAAACAATGAGCTATGAGTCAGCCTAGCATCTATGAAGCATACTAAAATATTTTCTTTGCAACTACACTATTAAAGTCCCTCACTTCCTCACTATCTTTCTTCATCATGACAAATATTAATTACTGACATATTATCTGCATCACAACAGATATTAACTACTGACATATTATTGGGTTTTGTTTTAATTTAAAAAAAACAAGAAAGAAATTAATTTCAGGTATGTAAAGAAAAATACTCACATATAGGCATACATGCATTTTAAAAGGCTGTTTTTTAAATATTTACTCCATCTAATAAAACTCATAGTTCAGATAATGGATGTTGTATGAATACTTTGAAGGATTCAACTTTATTTTCTAGAAGTGTAACCACACAAAAGTAACTTCTTAATGACACGTATGGATTTACCACCTAAACATATACGTTCATACATTTTCAGTGTATCGATTTTTATTTTTGCAAATGTTTCAGCAGCATTTACTATCATTGAAGTAGTGGCAACATGTTCTACTTAAGATCAAACAATCTCCCGAAATCTGGCAAGATTTAACAGAAATTTAAAACAATACTTCCCAGGGAAAACGCTAACCATCTGCAACTGTTATTATTAACACTATTCTTTTCTCTTTTTTCTTCCTATTATTTACACTTCCTGTTGCTCTCAAAGCTTTCCATCTATCATTAGCAATTAATTGTAAACAAATGGTTGGAAAGAATGCTTGTGTTTATATTGTTTTCCTAAGTCAAACAAATACAGCATCTTGTTTTTAGTCACATGAATGTCCTGTCCACACACAGAGCTACCTGTACTCTGCTAAGAAAAATCCATGGCACAACACAGAAATGATTGCTTTCAGGAAGGCGAGTTATCATTTTAAATAATATTGTTGTTGTTGTACTAATACGAGCTGGATGGATTTTTCTTAAAATGAACAAAGATTTAAACATGTTAATAAGGGCTCCTTTAAAATAATAGATTTTCCTGTTACTTAAAGTAGAAAAAAAAAACATACTTAGATACATTTGCATGTAAAGAGAAATTGGAAACATCAGAACGTATACCCTAGTGTTTCCTATTAATTTGTCCTAAGCACAGAAGATAAGTCCAGCCACACTGCAGGAAGCGCTCTTAAACCAAATTGTGTCCCCATTTCTTAGTCCTTGTCCTAATCATCAGCACACGTGATCTGATGCCACCCCCTTGCATCTCTGCCAGAGCGAGTGCACGTTACTTGTTCGATGCTGCAGTAGAGTTCCCTCTTTGATGTTGTTCAGCCACCATTTCCTTTCCATTCACTTTTATCTCTATCCTGGCATTCATTCCTATAGATCCTCCTCTCCAGATGGTCTCCATCTCCCCTTCAGAAGTGCCCAAAACACTCCAGCTTTCTTCCCTTGATCTTTCCTATCGACAGCCACATTATCCTTCAGGATTTTAATACCAACTTATTCCCTGTTTTATTCTTTTATTCACAGATTGTTTTAATGGGGAGAAAGGGGTGATAAGAAAAGATCACAAAATCTGCAACAAATATCATTGTACTCTTAATCATACTTCTCAACTATTTTCAGGTGCATTGTTTATATAATATGTATTGGTAACTATTATTTATCAGGAACAGTATTAGGCCCTGTAGATCCACATATAAATAAAACATGGTTAATGAGAGAAGATAAATTTGGTCTGGACAAAGTGAAACTCAAGGAGAAAACAATCACCTGTGCTTATGGGGAATATCGTAGAAAGGTTAGGTAGTGGGTCTTAGAAGATGAACAGGAGTTTATCAGGCTGATCACAGGTGAAGGGTATTCCAGATAAAGGGAACAGTATAGGAATAGAGATATGAAACAGCACACCATATTTGGAGAAATGTAAGGAGTTGTATACCTCTAATACAGCTTCTAAGAGCCTGTGGAAGAAGTCCAACAGATGAATTTGGAGAACGCACAAAAGATAAAGGGCCTTTCGTTCCCTAATATTTGAACTTGTCTGTAAGTCAACAGGAAACATTAAAGCAAGCTTGTCCCACCTGGACAACTTTGAATGTGACCCAAAACAAATTCTTAAACTTTCTTAAAACATTAAGAAATTATGCACAAACCTTTTTTTAGATCAGCTATTGTTAGTGTTAATGTATTTTATGTGTGGTCCAAGACAATTCTTCTTCCAATGTGGCCCAAGGAAGCCAAGAGGATGGACACCACTGCATGAAAGGTTTTAAATAGGTAAAATATATAATCACATCTGCAGTTTTAAATAATTTCTCTGACTGCACTGTGGTGAATGAATGGGAGAAAAAGAAATCAGACAAAAAAACTTGATAAAAGATCAATATGGTAGCTCCAGTATGAAGTGATGAAAATCTAAAGTAGAGCAATGTCAATGAGTTTGGATAGGGGAAAGAACAGATGTCAAGATTAGATCCTATGGACTGGGTTAGGAGGCGAACATGGAGAAGAGACTCTGGGGAGCTTTTAGATACCTGACTAGGAAAGTAAGAGAAGAGAACCAATTGGTTCTGTTTTGAACATGTTGAAACTAAAGTGCCAGTGAGGTGTCTGGGTAGGTGTGACCCGATGGCAGGTAGAGTTTATGAGCAATAACTTAACTACATGTAATAATTTGGGAAACATAAGTTACCTGATGGTCATGGAACTCAATTATATGAATTTAGCAGCTGGGAGAAAGTATAAAAAACAGAAGAGGCCAAGCCTCAATTCTGGAAAACATCAAAGTCTCATTTTTTACTTCAAGTTGGGGAACCTGCAAATAATATTGAGAATAATGAATGACTGGTAACTAATTTCAAAAAAAATAGGGTGTAAATGACAAGGTCAAGTGCCATTAAGAAGTTTCTGTGTGTGTGTGTGTGTGTGTGTGTGTGTGTGTGTGTGTGTGTCTTTTAAACAGTAGTGACAGCTGACTGGTAATTCCAAAAATAGCACAAGTAAACAATAGAGCAGTATGAAATACTACTGTTGGATTTGAAGGGAAAGAGTGATAGAAGGTAATAATTATTCTGAGATTGACAATTAGTTTTTAAGATGAGAGCAACTGAAATATATTATGAAGAAAGAAATCAGCAGAATTTAATGGAGGACAGAAACATATAAAATAATTACCAAATATCATGAGTACTATAATAAAAAAAAAAAAACAGAACAGTGTTAGAACTACACTCATCTACTCTTCCATGAACGTAAAGGTCAGTAATATTTTGACTGTTACTGAATAATAACTTTAAGACTTATAGTCTATTTGCACACAAGCAAAATTATGGAAAACAAAATTCTATGGATATGTTATTAAATGACTAACCATGCTGTTTGAGTTTTTTATTCTCTAAAACAAAGAAATTCATAGGGTTCCCTGGTGGTGTAGTGGCTAGACTTCAGTGGTTTCAACGCCGCAGCCTGGGTTCGATTCCCAGCCAGGGAACCATCAAAGAAATTCATGAAGTGTTAGAGCAGAAAGACGTTATTAGAAATACTGCATGCAGTTAAGGCCTCTCTTCTATTAGAGAAAGAAGATAAAGCTCTGCCAAGGTTCTGGTTATACCAAAGTCAGTAAGAATGTCAGCAACAAAATTAGAGTCAATTTGGACTCCAGTTGGTTTATCAACATGTTTTGTGCTTTACCCTTTCAAACTCTTAAGTTTTAAGTAAAAATTTTAGCTATGGGCAAGAACTTTGTTATAATTTGGATTTCCCACAGGAACCCTGATAATAGGCACTGTTCTATGCTGGTAGTATACGACTTCATTCCATTTAAATAGACACTTTTCAGAATGGTAAGTTATAACTAGATTGACTATGTTATTTAATGAGTATTAAATACATATTGCCTGTCATAAGAAGAACATGGGACAATGTTTTTATTTCTTCAAGAAATAGAAATATATTTGGAATGACACTCCCTTACTAAATATAGTGCAAGGAAGACACAAATTTGGTTTTTCAATTGTTATTCCCTTGTTGTTTTCATTGTTTTTGTTTTCCAGTGGTGGGAGCAGGAGTGGGAAAATAAATGTTAAACATAACTTTCCTTCCTAACTAAGCAAAAACAAAGCTTTCGTTTTCAGCCTCAATTCATTACAAATATTTTACCCTAGTCTCACTGACACTGTCACTTCAAAATCACAGTATAATGTAGTACACTGTTTTCCAATGTCCGTGAAACAAAAGCTTTATTGAATAAGCATGTGTGAAAATGCTTCAAACAAAAACATCTCCACAGGCAGGACCTGATTGGCTCATAGCAATGCTTTCCATTGTCATATCAGAGCTCAGCAAGTAACTTCGTAGCATATCAGGCTAATGTTTCCTCAAAGTTGTTTGTCTTTTCTAAAAGAAAGAATCAAAAACATTAGACTATTTTTCTACCTAAAACTAGAATTAAACTGTTCTTCTCAAATTATATGAAGGTGCTCACACAGACTACAAAGAAATATATTTACATGATTCCTCTCCTTTTACTCTACACACTTTTTTAATAAAATTTTTGAAGGTGACTTTCTGCCTTTGTAAAATCTCCATGTGTCAGTGCCATACTTTAACTTTTAACTAAGGAATAAACACAGTTGCGTTCTGTTCAACGACATGTTTTGTATACATGCAAGTCTCTACCTAATAGAGAATTATAGACTCCTGCTTTTTCTCCTTGCCCTTGTATCTCAGCATGCTTTGCTATATATCCTATAGCTAAAAATATTATTGCAGCAAGGCAAAACTCATCAGTACTGTGGTAGCCAAGGAGGAATCAGCACAACTGTGTTGAGGTCTCTACACTCCTGGTTTTCTCTAAATTTTCCTTTGCTTATAGGGCAGTTACTGTCATATGTGTTTAGGACACTAAAATCTGTTTTCCTCAACCTTGGCATCTGTGGCAGGAGCCAAGATACTGCCTTGTACACAGGTTTACTTCTAACTGCCTATGTGGCGATACTACCAGCAACAGTGTTCATTGACTTTCACATGAGTCCAGGTTGGATTTTGGTCTTTGGAGGATCTGTGTCTCATCATATATTTGAAATATCTTGAAAAGTAGCTTCAAAAATCATCTGCAACAAGCTGACAATGCACTGTAGAATTGTATGCCTGAAACCTATGTAATCCTTGCTAACAGATGTCACCCCAATAAGTCTAACAATAAAAATGAATTTAAAAAAAATCATCTGCAATAGAAACAATATGATTTAAGTGAATACATTTTACTCCAGTGAGTTATCTAACAAGAATTCTAAATTGCAAAACCTAACTTTATAAAGGCTACACTAAAAGTGCTTCATGTATGGTTATTTCCAACTCATTTAAACATCTTTAGAAAAATATACAAATCTCTTCAAAGCAATGACTTTAAAGAATCTATCCAGGCCTTTGTGGTTAGAGCAAAAGAGTGGGCCATTATAAAAAGTGGGAAAAGCTTAATGCCATTAACTCTGATCAGGTATTTAATCTACAACATGAAATAGCACTTCTAAAAATATAGACTTGGCTACAAATCATATGTAGAGTTTATGAAATGGATACACACATTTATTCAGCCAGTAGTCATTTATTCTATTCGATAAGTATTTACTGGGCTTCTACAATGTGCCAGACACTGAACATAGATCTGCAAAAATAACAAGCAAAGTCCCTGCCTTCCTGCAGTTTGCATTCTAATAAGAAAAAGCTTATATATGAAACAAATAGAGGTACCATAAATACTATGAATGAAAATACAGTGGAGTTATGGGAATAGAGACAGGGGATATGGATGGACAGGAAAGGGCTCTTGGAAGAAGTGACCTTTAAGTAGAAACCTGAATAAAGAGAAAGTGTAAGTCTTACAACTGTCTTGGTTGAGAGAGTCCTAGAAAGAGGAACAGAAATAGGTAACCCCTGTGCAGCCAATAGGTTTGGAATGTTTGTGAAACAGCAAAGATGTAGGAGTGGGGAGGAGTGAAGAGGAAATAAGTTTGAAGCAAGAGGAAAGAGTTTTGAAAGTCATAGAAAGGACATGGGATTTTATGCTATGTGGTTTGGATAGTCCCTGGAGGATTGTGATCAAGAGAAGAACATGATCTAATAAACCCCACACACACACACACACACACAACACACACACCTTTCAAGTCTTCCTATTTCCAATATACAAAGTTTTATTGACAACCTGTGTTCTCCATGGGCAATGATTGCTACCAATTTCTGTTCTCCATATAGCAAGTGTTGTTTCAAACAACAGAGAAAGTAGAACCAAGGGAAGGATCACAGGACAGACCATTGCAACAATTCCCATTTTACAGCATCTTGTCACACATGGTCCCATTTGGAACCCCCTAAAAACTAAAAACCCTGTTAAGGGCTATAAGGCATCTGGGGTTACCCTTATTTCATAGGTTAGAAAATGGGGAGTTGAATGTCCTGGAACAAAGATGCATCAGTGGACAGTGAAAGAGTTAACAGTAGAACTTGGATATTCTGCTTCTGAGTACAAAGCTAGTTCCTATACACAAGGCTGACTCTCAAGAGGAACTTAAATTAGGTTATTCTTCCATCTTTTCCTATATCCACTCACCAAAAGATGAAATACAATTGGGCAGAAGTCTAATAAAGTAGAAAGTCCCAGATAGAAGAAATAAACTCATTGCCAAATGAGACTAAAAAGAGGTGAGCAGGTATATCGTATTATTCTTCTAGGACCAGAACCATGACATTTTTTAATATGTCTTATAATATCTTGAAAAATCCTGAGCAAACACATCCTCAATTCAAATAACTGATTGATTGATTGAGAGAAAGACAATAAGAAAAGAATTAAAATTTTTTATATAACAAAAAAACAGTATTTATCAGCCTCATCATCTTCTCAAACTTTATGAAGATGGAAGTAACATGTATTTAAAAATATTTTTATATATACGATAGCCTTAAGTAGTTGTTATATTATTTATGGACTGGCTTATGTAATACTATTTGGGAATACAACATAATTTTCCTGTGGGAAAAATACATATTAAAAGTTTGCATTCAGAAGCACTTTTAAGATTAGACAATTGTTATTCCAGTTCAACATATATTAAGTACCTAGTATACATTAGTAGATACTGGGAGTGCAAAGATAATCAGATTGTCATACAGTATTTTTAGTAGAACTTGTTATCTTATAATATTAAGATGTGAGAGAAAACAGAGAATATAGAATTATTTTGAACATCAGTCAATAATTTTGTTCACCATTCTGCTCTCTCTGTCCTTCCCAACCTCCCATTCCTAAAACCTTCACCTACAGCCCTCTTGGGCTTTTTTCATATTTTACTCTAACAATTTTCCTACCCACTCTATACTATCTCTATTTGACTCCACCCATACCAAAAAAAAAAAAAAAAAGGCCAACTAAGGGAAAGAATTCTCTAAAATAGATGGTTGTCTCTGCCTGAATTGTTTTTTGTTTTTTTATTTTTCAGTTGGCAGAAAGAAACAAAACTTTCTCAAATTAGCTTCTGGCTACAGGAAGAGAGCTACCCAGAGCTAATGGTCCTGAATGTTTGTCTTAGAGGAACTGAGTATGAAAGTTCCACTGGACCAGCTACATCAAGGGCCACAGCAAAGAGGACACTTGAGGCCAAGGAAGCAATTACTCTAGCAAGAGCTAGAAAAATTAGACTAGGGAGATTTCCAAGGGGTCTCGATCTAAATTTCTGAATTTGGTGACATCAGCAAGATGTGGACTAGTAAGTTCTAGGCCCTTATTCTTCATGAAACCACTAAATAAATTGAAACCGACTAAAAAACTTTATAGACACTCTGTAAATTATTGAAAAATCTACAGCAACCAAGTGCAACCAATGGCGGTTTTACTGATACTTGCCTTATACAGATTGAATAAAGCAGATGAGTCAGTCCCAAGTCCTATTCAGTGACCTGAAGAGAACAGAGCAAACCAAATTTGTAATTTTCTAACCTGTCTGCAAGTGGCCTGAGGACTAGTCTATGTGCCTGTTAACCTGGAGCATAGATGAACAAAAAGTATCTCAGATACCAAGCTGGAAATAACAACAGGAAGCAGTGAGCATGACTTTTGAAAACTAAAAGGAGACTACAGGTGTGCATATACTTGTGGACAAGAGATTAAAGGCAGAGAGAAATAATAGAACACCTAAGGCCATGAAGCAGGGGTGAGACTCCTAAGGAAATTAAGACATTTAAAAGCAGCTATTGGGAGCAAAGCACATACACAGGCCAAAGAAGATGTACGCACAGAAAGAGCTGAAAGAAACTTAGACTTTAACACTGAACTTAATAGTGAAGATTACCCCCTTCCTATGGATCTAGTCAGCAAACATTGAGAGAGGTGGCTTTTTTTTTTCAAATGTTCAAATTTATACAAAAGATCACAAGGCATGAAAAGGAACAGGAAAATATGGCCCATTCAAGGTAATAAAATAAATTTCTAGAAAGCATCACTGAAGAAACACAAGCTTCAGATTTACTAAGTAAGGCCTTTAAAACTGCCATATTCAACATGCTGAAAGAACTAAAAGAAACATAGGAAAAAATAGGAAAATCTGGAAACATATATTTGAACAAAATGAGAATATCAACAAAGATAGAAAATATAAAAAGGGAAAACCTCAAATTTGAGATCTAAAAAATATAACTAAATTGAAAGATACAGAAGAGAGGTTCCAGAACAACCCAAACAGAAGAAAGAATTAGTGAACTTGAAGACAAGTCATTGGAAACTATGTAGTCTGGGATAAAAAAAGAAAAAAAAAAAATAAGAAAAGAGAGCAGAGCCTAAAGAACTTATGTGACACCATAGGAAGACCAATATACACACTATGGGAGTCCCAGAAAGAGAAGAAAGAAAAAAGATGGAGAGAGCTCATTAAAATAAATAATTGCTAAGCGTTTCCCAAAATTGAGAAAAGACATGATTACACAAATACAAGAAGCTCAATGAATTACAAGTAGAATAAACTCAAAGAGACCACACCAGGACACATTCTAATAACTTTCAAAAGACAAAGACAAAGAAAGAGTTTTTCAAGTAACAAGAGAAAAGTCACTTGTCATGTACAAAACATTTTCAATAAGACTGTCAGCAGATTTCTCAGATGAAACCGTGTAGACCAGAAGACAGTAGAATAATAGATCTAAAGTACTAAAAGACAAAAGAAACTATCAACCAAAAATTCTATATCTGGCAAAACTGAGCAAGAAACTAAGATATTGCCAGATAATCAAAAGCTGAGATAATTTATTATCACTAGACCTGCCCTAAAAGAAATATAGAGGGAATCTTTCAAATTAAAATGAAAGAATACTAGAAAGTAACTCAGAGCTATATGGAAACACCAAGTTTTTGGTAAAGATAAATATATGGATAAATACAAAAACTACTTCAGATCAACATCAATAAAACTTTATCAATTTGTGATGCACTCATTTGCTGAATGAACATCATCTCTACCCAGAAAGTTACATACAGCATTAAAATCACAAATAATATAAAGGTGCCGCCACTTTCAATTATTTCATAATACTGTAGATATAAAAGGTGAGTTGAAAACGTTGTTGATACAAAAGTTATTCTTACTCTACCACAAAGAATTTCTGTTTGAGTTTCACAAATGAAATACAAGTATGCCAATATTGATGTTGATAAAGTAACCTTGCATTGAATTTACCATCAATATGCAAAAAAAAAAAAAACAAAGAAAATGAGTATGATTTATAAATGTATTATTTGAAACAAAACTATATATGGCTATAAATGAAAGGATTAGATGAATTTCCATGGAGAAAGTTCACAATGCTCTTCTAAAAATATTAAACAAAAAATATTGATTTGATGATGCAGTAATCAGGAGAATATGTTTCGCTTTAGTTTACATTTATATCCTTGATATTTCTCTAACTTAATATAGATATAGAAATAATTTAGCCACTGAAGAAATTTTCAAAAATACATACTTTGAACTCAAGAATTGACATAACTTGTTCTGTAAGATTGATTGTTTTCAAAATATCTATTTTTCATTTCATTTAATTTCATCAGAAATTTTCAACTTTTGGCATTCATTTTATAATGTATATAATATGCAAACAAAGCAGTTCATTTATAAATGCTATAAGCTGGAGGCAAAGTCTCAATAATGTTTATCAGTTGGGGTGCAGGAAAACAAAGCTCAGAGACCCCTTGTTCTGGGTAACAATGACATAAGTGTGCTCTGAGCCAGTGGTTTTGCTGATGGGGAAATACAGATAGAATTGTGAAATGTTTAGGAGCTAATGTCATCAGCATTTGATGGTCGTTTGAACATAATGGTTGGAATTATCAAATATATGCATATGAACATTTCGGTATGCTAGTCAGAAAGCAAAGCTAGAAGTGGTTCTAGGGTTGCGAGGTAAGGCAGAGCAAAGCAGTCTGTTAACAGAGGAAGCAGATCAGTGGAAGGCAGAGGCATTCTAGTAGCAAATTAAAAACAGATGGGGAAAGACTATGTGAAAATTCTTTCCACTATGGGGAAAGACTATGTGAAAATTCTTTCTGCTATAAATCAAAAAGGACTCTAAAAATATGAAAACAAAAAGATATTATTGAACTGCAGCATAAAATATTTGGGTTAGCTGACAGAAGGAACTTTGTCAGTAGTTATTGTTAAAAACTATGTGTTAACACAGTTCATCATTTCTGTTTGCTATCATTTAGAAGTTTATCCTGTGTCCATGTAGAGAACACACCAAAACATCTTATGTGTTTTTCTGATCTATCAAAAAGTTTACATGGTGAGTTTAATACCACCTAAATCAGAATCTTCCTGACTAAAGCTTATCACTCATGGACATCTTAATTAATTCTTTGATAATTCAGGCTTATATACCATAAGAAGTAAAAGATTATAGATACTTAAGAAGAACATGTTTTCACTATTGCAGAAAGAGGACTGGATATTTTGCAGAAATCACGCATGTCTTTTGATCCAGTTATCAAAAACTCCAGTTTCTGTAGGAATTAGGATATGTTTCCAAGCAATATTAAACGCTTTGTTATTATCAGGGTGAGAACTACACAGGCTCACTCTGATGTGATTAGTAGATGTGGCTGCCTCTGCTATGATTCAGGGCTAACAAAAGTAATCACACATTGCCTAGTTGTTTGCTCTAACATGCCCTAAATGAGACCTAGGATATTTTGGTTAGAAAACAGAAACAAGTTCCTCATCATCTGGAGGTCATGTTACACTGTACATTACCCTGAAAGAAAAGAAAGGCCTTGGGAACTGTCTACAGCCTTATCCCTGAATATATCAACATGGGTAATCAATCCCATCAGCCAGTTATAACCTTGGGAGACATAGAAGCCCAACCTTGAGAAGATAAGATACGGGGATAGGTAAGCTAAAGAAAATCTTTGCCTCTTTTTTCACAACAGCCTCCACACAGTCTTTGGGCAAATTACCGTGACCTCTTTACTCAGGATATTCTAAACCTATAAAGACTATAAGATAAGCAAGGCTACATAAAGATGTGTATTTATATAGTAGAAACACAACTGAGAGCACAGCTTTCTTATATACTGTTTGTACTTTAAAATAATTCAAGACCATTTTAATTCTCTGTAATTAATAACAATTAACATAAATATTTTGATTATTATTAAATTACTAAGTGTTTTAATCATTATGTTATGATTGCAATTAGAAATTCTTAATTATAATAAAATTATGCTAATCATAATATTAATAAATAATATTATTTTGGCAGGATAACAAATATTAATTAAGCACCTATAGGGCAGAGTCCAATATGAAGGTTAAGTTGACTTCCTTCAAAGTTGTGACCTTGAAATTTTATGTAAATACATTTGTATTCAGTAATGTATGTATTGTTATTAAATGTGCTTACCAGGAAGGGAACTTACAATGTATAGCAATAATTAACATTAATTTTCAATGAGGCTTATTAATTTGATGCCAATTGTAGATATCTAACTATAACCAAAGACTGTATGTTCACTACACTTTCTCCTTACACCCTCATAAATCTAACTTTACAGATGAGTACACTGAGGCTCAAAGAGGCAAAAGTAACAAGACCCAGGTTATACAAACAAGAAGTGGCACAGCTTGGATTTGAATCTAGGTCTCGATGTTCACAGATTCTTCTTGGATCCACTACAGAATGATTCATTCTGTACATATTCCTTGTCATGTATCAAGAATATTTAATGTCAGAGGCAAAGTCACACATTGATATACAATCATACCTTGGTACACTAGTGCTTTGAAACTTGTTGAACTTGGGACTTGATGAGGGTGGGAGAGGAGGGAGGGGGAGTCAAATACATGGTGATGGAAAGAGCACTCACTCTGGGTGGTGAACATATAATGCAACACATAGACGATGTGCTGTAGAATTGTACACCTGGGACCTATGTAATTCTTGATAACCAATGTCACCACAGTAAGTCTAACAATAAAAATACTTTTATAAAAAAAAAAGAAGAAAAAAATTTTTGAAGAAAAGTACTCGTCATGTGTTCGGTACTTAGTGTGTAAGCTAGAACTTGTGGATATCAATTACCTCATAACTCGCTATCATTTCCCACCAAAACAAGAGGTTATACATTAGTCACACACACGGTAGGTCTTGCACTGTGTACATCCCCCTGTGGTCTTATCTTAGCTTCTGTGTTCATTTTGTGTATTTTTGGTTTGTGAATACGTTACATTTATTTACATTGTTCCTTATAGGAAAAATCTGTTTGTTACTCTTCATTTTTTGTATTCACCCTGCCTTCTGGAATAAATTAACGAGTACCAAGGTCCCACTGTAAATTGGATACAGCTACTGCCCTCAAGGAGATTATAGGCTAATTCACAGATTAATATATACAGACATGTAGTTCACATTAAATACATAGGCAGATATAAAGATACAAATTGCAAGTCTAATTTGAGGGGCCCATGATTGTGCTAACAAATTTGAGAAATTTGTCTATACAAATCTACAGGTTCTTTGTGACTGACACTACAGGCATATTTTGTTCAGTGCAAGAGAACAGATTCTGGGACACGGGTAGTATGGTTCCATGTTGGGACACTATGGCATCCCTACTGAGTGGAGCTGTATTTCCAATATGATAATATACCAATTGTGTCAGTACGGATCTTCCAGGAAGCCAAGGCAGGATCTGACATGCAAATTTGGGGGTGTTAACTGTTTCTGTGAGCAAATAGGAAGGGAACAGGAATAGACAAAAAGAGATTTCAGGCCACAAGTCTGGTCTGATGCCCGTGAAAAAATAGAGAAAAGGAAAGATTAGGTAGGAAGGCCCTCAGGTAGCAGGGCAGTTGAGGGAAATTCTCAGCCCGGTCAGAGGGAGAAGTCCTAAGTCTCAGGGAATGGCTGGCACTAGTAGCCCCACCATGCTCAGCCACTGACTGAAGAAGCCAGGGAAAGCATGGAATCAGAGTTCACATGGTGGGGAGCAGCTGGGGCTGCCAGCCATCTCTGCTCCTAGCAGTAGTCTCTCTTCAAGGAGATCTGAGCTGTGCATCTCCATGACTGCCACATCTAAAATCAGCCAGCAACGAAGGTCTATAGAATGATGTCCTTACTCTCCCAGTCTCCCCGTATACTTGGCTGCTCCTCTAGTGGGAGTTGAGTAGGCACAAAGCTTGATTCTCTCATTTACCTGAGGCTAGACAATCAACCTGGTGTTTGTCTTAACCATGAAAAGAATCCCATGTTTGTCTTTTGGAAAAGACTCAAGCTCTTTGCTGACAATCAAAGATCTTTAGTGACAAAATAGGATGTTATTGAAATAAGGGAGGCCATGAAGCAATAAACAAAGAAAGGCAAACACTGAGATGCAAGTGCTCACTGGCCAAGAGAGTGATTGAGCACTTTATTGGTTGATCTATACCTTAAGGAATCAGCTTGTTCAGCACTAAATGAGTCCTGCCTGGTATCTTACCAACACCTCATCATATGCAACAGTAAGCCTTTATTGATCACCTATTGATTACACAGCTAGACTTGTGAATTCAATGAGGTATTAAAAATAGTTTCCATCCTAGACACTATTAAAAATGACACTCACGCTTGTAAGGAGTTCTGCAGTTTACAGAGCACTTTCACGTTATTTTGGAAAGGTACAACCTGCGACACAGAATATACCCCCTTATACTTGTATGATCACTGAACTTGTTTGAACAGTCTATGTTGGACCATGTGCCCAGGATGTTATAGTGAATATCATGTTGAATCAATACAGCAGTCTTATGAGCTACAATTTTTCTTCTCATTTTACAGTTGAAGAAAGTGATAATTAATTAAATTAAATGACTCACCCAAAGTGAAATAGCTGACAAGGGAAGAAGTAGAAAACTGAATCAAGGTTGAACAACTACAAAGTGACTGATTATAGCCGATCTTCCTCCACATTAAGTGATATGTAACAATAAATGTTAGTAGATTGCACCTATCAAGTGATTATTTTAAATAATCAAATGCAGCAGGTGCTCAGAGGAGTGATAACAGAGAGTCCCTGATTTCTGAGAGGGACCCAATAATATTTGTTGAATAGATGACCAATATGACTAAATATATTCACTGAATTCAATTCAACAAATATTTATTGAGCATTTATTATATAAACTCTGTTGCCAAAACCCTGGGGATGAGGAGGGGTTCAAAGTTTAATATGGCATAGCCCCTGGCCTCAAGGAGGTTTACAATTTTATATGGGAGAAAAGCCATGCCTAACTGGAAGCAAAAAAGAAGCCAGAATTTGAAATTTACCAAAAATACTAGTACATACAATGCATTCCAGGGACACATAAAGGGGAGATATTAGTTCACACTGGAAAAATTATAGGAGGTTTCAGGGGTTTAACCCCAACTCCTGGTACCAAAATCTATATTGGTTATCTATTACCATATAACAAGCCCCCAAATTTTATGGCTTAAACATTTATCATCTCAAGAGTATCTGTCACACATCCTGGTGTAGCTTAGTTGGAAGCCTCTTACTCACATCTCTCACAAGGTTGCCATCAGAGTGTCATCTGGGCTGCAATTCCTTCTCAAGGCTCTACTGTGGACGGATCTGCTTCTAAGTCACTCACATAACAGTTGGCAATGTTCCTCACAAGCCATCGGACCTCAGGTCCTCACTGGCCATTGGCAGAAGGCCTCCCTCAGATCCATGTCATCTGGGTTTTTGCATGGGGTAGCTGGTAGCTGGCTGCCCCTGAAGTGAAAGAACAAGCTAGAAAGAAATGAACAAGATCTGCATCACAGTCTATGTGTAATCTTATCCCAGGAGTGACATGCCATCCCTAGTTCACGAGATATGAGTCGCTAGGTCAGGCCCACACTCAGAGTGCAGGAATCACACAGGCAAGAATGCCAAGAGGCAAAATGACTGGGGCCATCTTGGAGGCTGCATCCTATAGTATGCCTTGAAGGATAGGTAGAATTTCAACTGGTAGGTATGTTTGGAGAGTTGAGGAGTACCGTTTTCTGAAAGAAAATAAGCACACATGCCGAGGTGAGGTCACGTAGGGGTTTGGTTGAGAAGAACATGTAGTTATTCCAGCTTGGGGGACACATGAATGCACAAAACTAGAGAGTAAGTCTTTGAAGTAGATCAGGTTAAATAAAGCCATGCTAACACGTTAGAGCTTTATTATTTTAGATTTGAGGAATTGTTTATTTTTTTAACATAACAATAACAGGATCAGAAATGTGCTTCAAGAAAATGAGCCTGAAAGTCCTGTGCAAGACGGACTTGATGTACGAGACATTGTGTGAAAGCAACCCATACTTTCAGGAAGCTACCCGAGGAGACAAAGGGTGACTATTACGATCCCGACTAGAACAGCTGCAGTGGGAGGGGAAAGAGGGCTTCGATTGAAAAAGCATACCTCTGTTCTGTGCATGTCCCATAAAGTTTTTTTTTTTCAATTTTTGATTCTCAAAATACCTAATATTATATGGATTTTCAAAGGTTTTTCAGTTTCTATTATTCTTTCTCCTAACTCTTTCATGCCCTGCTTCAGGGCAACTGTTACCTATTGAATGTCATGCTAGCAAAAACATTTGATCTGAACCTTGCCCATTTGCCTCTGCTGCCTCAAAGAAGGAAACATATGACCTGTCTTTGATCACACTTTTTTCCTAAAATGAAAACATCCTCCAATATGTGATTCTTATAAAAGGTGAGTGTGAAAATTTTGGGATAAACCACATTTAAGCCCAGGGACTCAGTTAAAGTTAATAAAAACATATTGGGGAAAAAGAGAAGCTGTTGCAAGGTTTGGTGGATATTTAATTCTATTGCAAACATCAGAAAACCTATCCAACCTCAATATAGACAAAAGCTGGAATGAGTGCTCAATTAGCAGCAGTTTCTCAACATTTTGTCCAATTATCTAATAAAGGAAAAGAAAACCTCGGTACATAAATTTGTTTCATTATGGAAGCAACCTTCAGTGAGCAAGCTAGTCAGCTTTATTATTCAAATCATCAATGTGATGCTTGTAAAATGAAACAAAGGCAGCTCTTTAATGATAAATATAACAATACAGCTACTTTTCACTTGTATGTCTCTACACACACACATTGTGAAACATTCACTGAAGTATAAATAAGAGACAACCGAGTGACAATTCAGATACAAGAAAAATAGACAAAGCCCAAAACAGAATGGATTATCCAGTTACCACTCTGACATTATTGCTGCTTTTAGGGAGCAGCTGACTTTGGTCATCAGTTTCCATCATCCGTTCTGTTTTCCTTTTGGAGACTTTTGCTATGGAACTTCTCTCAAAAGATAGCGGATAAAAATCAGAAATAGATAAAAGTTTAGAAAGCAATCCTTCAAATTAGCAACACCTTTCCCTTTAATTTCAAGAAGAGATGAAGTTCTTAAGGGGGTTGTCCTTTGACAAATCATTCAGTGGCAAAGACTGGAAATCTCAGGCATCAACAAGGTCACTGCCACATTCACCCTAGTTCAAGTCTCCTGGAGTGCTGCAGGTTGAGAGCAAAAGAATGAAGGCCCAGAATCAGCTTAAGAGATAAGCTGGGAGGACTGAAGTCAGGGTCAGGGATTCTGGAAGTGTACTCACACATGCTGTTGTATCAGTTTTCTTAACGTTTGGATACATTTTTTTTTTCTCTTCAACACAAAGACCAAGTTGTACACATTCCAGCATCATCCAGTGGTCCATGGACTCCTCCAGTCCTCATTCTGTAAAGAGGATGCTACGTAGCTTAATTTTTAGCTAGTCTATGAATTTGGTCATCTTACAAGATTAATTAAAATACAGAGTCAAGAATCAAAGTTACGTAGAATGGCCACCTTACTTAAGTCCCTGACCTATCAGCATGCAGACTTTCCCAGAAAGCACATGTCACATTGTGAGCCAAATTTCTTCACAGTTAGTGTATGATCCCCTTTCAAAATATTGTCAGGTAATTCTACTCTCTAGCAAAGTAGATGAAATAATAAGTATAGTTACTCACACATGAAGAATTTTTCTTAAGGGCAGTCATCTTAACAAGATTTTTATTTTAATTAACTAATCTGAAGTTTTATTAAAACATTGTGACTCTAGCTCTTCTCTCTTCACCCCAAAAGAAGGAAGGTAAAGACAGATTCCCATTAGAGAAAAAGCTTAAAAAGTTTAAAATAATGCAGACAAAATATTTAAATATCCAAATATGTTCAAATAAAGTGACATAAACATACCAACATACATTTGGTCCTCTCTCCATACAAACCTAATATTATGATTTAAGTAATTATCCTGACCTTTCCAATAAAGACAATTGTTTCAAAAAAAATAGAGAGAGTGGGCACGTATGTAATGAAACTTTCTTGAAATGTCCACCAACTAAAAGAGTACCAGGTAGAGATAGATTATTTGTAATCAAATGACAATTCGCAGTTGAAAGGTGATGGTAACAGCATTCAGCCGGTCATGAAAAGGTGTTCTCTTCTCACAGGAAATACTCTATGGGCATTAATGCATTTCAATTGCTTTTTAATTATAATTTAATGTTTTAAGTTAGTTTTGTATTAAATAATGTCTAAGTTGGTGTGCTAATACATACTGTGAACATTATTCATAAAAGCCAGCCCAGAGGGCCACTCTTACACTGTTTCCATTTGTAGTTTTTTTCCTCTTTTACTGAAAAAGCATATTACTAATTTCTAATAGCATTGGCTAATATACACTGACAGCAAATTATGGGCCAGGATCTTTAGCTAATGTATCTCTGTTCTTCACAAGTGGTATTTATTATCTCTGGTTTTACAGATGAGGGCGTTGGAGCTCAGGGAGCTGGTAGGGGCAGAGCTTGGATCCAGGCCCAGCTCCATCTAGTCACCAAGCTCGTGGTCCTTCTCCTGTGCCACTTGGCCTACATGAAGAACATTTCAAAACTCAGAGCTTTCAAGAAAGAGATGTAGGATGATGCCAAAGGTTACATTTCCTTATGCTTATCTACAAAGAACTTCAGAGTGAGTCATAGTTTTTTTTTTCATCCTTTTTGCCAACTTAAGCTCAAATGAATTCTGTGCAGCCAACAGGTGAGAACATGAACACAGATATAAATGTACACATTCACACACATATCTCTAAAAATAAATTTTCAGAAGTAATAAATAACTGAATAGAGCTTGTATTATAGTACCAGCATTTTAAAAAATATAATTTTCAAGTACATGCAAAGTACTGGAATGAGTATCACGGCAATTAAAACAGATGTAAGCATTACAATATGAAACTGATGACATTGACCTGGACACCAAAATCAAAGGACATGCAGATATATATGTAACTTTATCTTGAGCAAATAATAATATAGTGCAAAATCATAGGACACACGAATATGTTGTATTATTAACTAATGCAACATGAATCCTGGGCATTGCATATGTGAACTTTCTTGAGCACATTACACACACACACACACACACACACATTCTTTTCAGGTATGTGGGAAAGGGATGGGTGTAACTTTCCAAGTTCTTTAAACGACATGAGAGAAGTGTTCTTGAAATACCAAGGAGGGAGACAAATAGAAAGTGCTTTCTGAATGAAGACGCTGAAGTTAGAGTGTGTTGAACAGACCAAGTGGGTGGTGAGGAAGTCTTCCTGTTAAGAAGTGGAGGAGGCATTTATTATAGGCAAGTGATATGTCAAAATTACCCTTTTTAAATAGAGGAAGTAAAGTTTAAACCTATGAAGGATCCAATTTACTGAAAATTATTGAGTCCCTTATGGAAAACCAATAGTTACTACAATCGAGAGAGCTGTCGTCCCATAGTCTGGTATGTATATGCCATATGTGTTTATCTTTTTCACTAGCCCACTTACATGCGATAATACTACAGCAGCTTTCAAGATGAACATTTGACAAGCCAGCTCACCGCCGACTGACACCTCCATTTCAGCTGGCCTGACATATATAAAAAGAAACTGAATGTTTATCTGTGTGCTTTCCGGATTTGACATATGTGCTATATAAGAGTCACAAAAGGAAACTTCAGAAAAGAAATTAAGGAATGTGCTTGTCAGTTTATTAATCAAAGTTTACCTGCTTCACATTACACAAAGACAAATTAAGCTGGCTACTATGGTACCTCGAAAACATCTGCTAACAAAGTCAGAAGTAATGATAAACAAACGAGTTCCCTTTGTGGTTGATTTTCATCCAGCTGCATTTAATTATAACAGCTCTATCAAAGAAAGCTCCCCATTAGCTGCTAATTCAGAATGACTTCAGAAGAAACTCCCAGAGCCTCCAGTGATATCCCCCCAACTCCAACCACTTTCTAATCTCTGCCAGTGTTTGGGAAGAGCCATAGTACAGAAGTTTGGTTATCGGTTCTGGCCGTTATGGACTGCCAAGGTGGTATGCGGCCTTTTTTCCCAAGACTACTTTTAATGTGGCCAATTAAATTTTTATAATGACAACATTTATGACATTCATATTTTGTTCCAACTTTAGAATAAGAAAATATACTACCTCAACAAAAAATGAGAAAATCTTATTTTAATGCATTTTTTACCTTTCATTTTTCAATTACAGGTGACAGTCAATATTATATTAGTTTCAGGTGTGCAGCCCAACAGTTAAGACATTTATGTACCTTCTGAAGTGTATGTACATAGCTGTCACCGTATCGTTTACCGTATTCCCTACACTTCACTTTATATCCCCATGACTATTTTGTAACTGTCAATTTGTACTTCTCAATCCACTCACCTTTTCCATTCAGCAATCTCAGCCATGTGGTTTATCTATAATCACTATAGCTAAAAATAAAAGTGAAAAAAAAAATAAATAAAAAAAAAAATAAAAGTGACACTGGTTTTTCAAATTCAGGTTGAATTGGCTTTCAAATAAACAAATATCTAAAACCTCTTAGAAGACCTATCTTTCTATCCACCTCAATAATGAATCACCATCAAATTTTGCCTACTGATCAGCATTGGTTCTTACATAATCCCCAGTGCATATTGTTCCTTTGAAAGTTCATAGTTTGAGACAGGAAGGTGGGAATATCTAAAGTAGTACCTCCCTTTTTCATGCTTTCTCAGATACAAGAAAGAGTGATCCCTCACCCAAATCTAGTTTCTGACTGGCCAGGAAGCAAACACAAAATCAAAAGCTTGCATGTGCAAATAATTCACAGCTATATGTGTGCCTTTGTTGATTCAACCTGAGAGCACACTGCACCTCATTTATTTGTCTTGGGGTGACCTGGCAAGGTACAAGTTAAAAGTGAAAACGTATAACCTAGGAAAGTATTTATGTTCATGTGGTATTAACCTCTTTAACAAAACAACAAGCCACAAGCAGAGAAGTTTCACAAAGAAAATGATGAATACAGAACAATCCAGAGGGAGAGTGGTAGGTGTGTGCCAGAGTGGGATCTGGCCAACCTCCAAGGTCCCATGTCATAACGTGTTTTCCTAACGTCTGCAAGAACTTATTTGATCATGAGAGGTGTTTGAGACTGGGACAACATGGAGGCAATTTTCGTCCACTGAAACTGTTCATACCTTTTGAGGGTTTTGTTTGTGCGTTTCTTTGCCATTCTGTTTTCCAAGGAAGAGCACACTATCTCTAAATTAAACTAATTTTTTAACTTCTGAATTTCCTCTGCAATTTTCAATCCCCAAGGAGTCAGTATTGTTTGTGAGGGTTCTTTAACTTAGCAGAAAGGAAAAGAAGTGAGAGAGGACACCATTGCTTTTAAGTGCTTTGTGGAAACTTACTTCTAGTCATCCATTGGGGTGAGCATATGACATTAATTTCACCCTTGGCACAAAGATCAACTCATTTTGCCAATGTCATTGTTGTGTTTATAACAATATTTGTGAGGACGTGAATATTGCCCTCCCCCAACTGGCTTGAGAATAAGCATTATTCTTCTCTGCTCAGTTTCGTAAAGCTAAGGTATGTCCTATTTCAAAAAGAACGTACAGGAAGGACCATGGATTTTGCTGGTAGTCGATCAAAACTAAGGATTTCCCAAATGCTGTTGGAGGTAGTGATTAATGCCCACAGTCATTCCTCTACTCTAAAATTCCTCAGGCAGAGGGCTTGGGCCAATGCAGCGATGGGACCATGTTTCGAATCACACTTCTCATATCGCTTTTTTTTTTTTTTTTTTTTTTTTTTTTTTTTTTTTTTTTTTTTTTTTTTTTTTTTTTTTTTTTTTTTTTTTTTTTTTCAGAAAACTAGATAAGATTTGCAATGGCGTAAACATTTTGGAGTGTAGAAGGCCTTGTGGTATAAATCTTATATTCCAGTACAAAAACCTTCAGAGTAAGCTAGTATGTCAATTTCTCTAATTATCAACTCCAGTGTCTTAATTTTAAAGAATATTTTATACTAGAACTCATATTCTCCTCTATAATATAGATCTACCCATAGGTGTTGGCTGTTCTTCCTATAGCTTATGTGAATCCCTGAATATGAAAATATACTCATACAATTGATCTTTCCATTTTAGAATATTAACAAAGTCCCTAAGATTTCACCATTGTATAAATAACCAGCTAAACAGAAAAGGAATTTTCACAAAATTTTCAGGAATTTCCAGCCTTCAAAATGAACTCTAAAATACAAAGCAGCATAGATATATTTGCAGATACAGGATGGTGCGTGGACCAACTCACGTCCCAGACCTTTCTATGCCTCAGGTTCCATAGATTTAGCTCAAGAATTACACTTGCCTTAATCTCATTCTTGACTTTTTAACATTAACTGAGAAAATTGATTACAAGTACATTTTACTCTCTTCACGTAAGGAAATAACTACTGTAAAATACAGAACCTGAATGCAGAAACCAACAGAAGAAGGAGTCTTCTGCTTGCATCATGTGGGCCTGTAAAGGTCTAAGAGTCAGTTATACGTGCTTCGGGGAAGCAGAAATCACAGCCTCATCTCCCCTAGACTCCACCTGCAATTTCAACTGTAGCAGCTACATAGTTGCAATTTTCATAGTGCAATTCTGAACTTTTTTGGGAAAATCATGTTTACTGAAAAAAAAAATGAAGTCCACCCATTTAGTTAAATAATCCCATTTTACAAAAGGAACAAAAACAAGGAAACTCAAAGATGTAAGTGACTTGTATGTTCGACATTTAAAAGCAAGTACAAGATTAAAACGTGAGAAAGATTAGTATGTCCTCTGCCTGTACATTCAATGCTGCTTGTTTTATGGCAGTACAAAAGAAAAATAATGATGTTTTGTTATGTTTAACTCCACAACTAAATGTTATTCCTACCTATCATCTTAGTTATTGGATACTGTCAAATGTTCTATCTCATAAATTATTGTCCTGACTTTACAGGATTCCATATGTATGTCAAGTCAATCCATTTCTAGACTCCACGAAATCGTAAGGTTGTAAGTTGCTCTGAGAGAATTGGAAACAATTTATTTAACTTATTTGGCATGCTGCTTATCACATCAATATGTAAATGTGGTTGCTTAATAAATGCCACTTATTGATGTTGACTTCATCTACAGCTTCCTTTGCAGCTTAAGAATCAGGCTCAAAATTATTCTAAGTTGTGAATTTATTTTCATAGTAATATTCACCCAACAAATACTTCCTAAATACTTCCTGTGTGTAAATAACTGCTGATCCTCCTGATTTTCACATGAACTATGGGAAACACAGGGACACTATTATATGTAAGTGTGAATAGCAACATATTATTGCAGTCCAAGAGAAAAGAGAGAATTTCCAGCATGGAATATGGGAAGAGGCAGGCAAGTACATGTTGTGGAGGTTGTGGCTTTATAGTTATCCCAGAAGAACGGGTAGAATTTCAATGCTAGAAATAAAAAGTGAGCTTTTTCAGGTGGTATAAGATAGTTCAGCAATCTTAACACCTAAGGATATTAGACTCAGTATAAACTGCCTGCACTGATATTCCAGGAACCAGAAACGTCTCAACCCTTTATCTCCAATCTTCTATTTGAAGCCTCTCCCAGATCTGGTGTTCCCACTTTTTATCCTGTTGCCCTCGACTTGGACTCGCTGGTCTCTCTCCCCTTTGGATTGATGCCTCATTCGGACTGGTTGCCAGCCTTTTGAATTTAGTTCATGGTTAGATATGGCCTGTCAGATCACCCTGCGTCTGGGTTTCTCTGCCTGTAGGCCAGCCTAGGCCCCGTTCATGCCCAAACAAGGTCTTTCTGCCTGGCATCATGTTCCTGAAATACTGTTGGAGAGAGAATGACATGAGAAATAGGCAAATATATTCAGGAATCAGCACAACAACATTATTTTTTTTCCACTTATCACTCCATCTAACCATACTCTATCATCTTTCCTTTCCCTGTCCTTTGGAGAAAAATCCCACAGACTTCTGATTTATTTTAGTACTTAAGACCTAGTCTAGATCAAAATATGAATCTCATATCCCAATTAAGTTACCTCTTTCCGCTTACCTAAATCGTGACTCATATATTCGCTTGGTTCCTGCAATGGGTAAGGGAAGCAAAGTTTGCTTTATTACTCATTTTTGTTTTGTTTTGCTTTTTCAAGTTACACTTTTATTGCCTCTCCGTCTTTGTCTCCACTGGTTCTGGGATCCCGTGAAATCACTGGGCTCTCACAGGGGATGGAGTGAGGTGAACGTCTGAGAGGCAGTTGTCCAAACGCTGATCTTTGGACTTTCTTGTGAGTTCCTGGGACAAGCCCCCTCTCCCAGAGGTTTCCTAAGATGGATGATGCATTCTGTGGCTGACCTCTTCTCTCCCTCATCTTCTGCTCCTGGATTTCTGCCCAACAGTTTCATACGGGTTCAGTTCCCATGACACAAGAGGCCTCTGAGCACTCCACTTGATCCATGGAATATTCACATACCCTCATCATGTAAAACCTCAGTGGTGCAGGCTGCCCTGCTGCTGCGGTTTCTCCTTGCTCTGTGTTGCAGATGCCCCCAGCCACTTCTCACTTAGAATTCTAAGTTTGCATAACTTCAAGCAAACTCCGTAAGATACACGTTAAACTCTCTTAAGAACTTTCTTACCTTCCTCTCCTCTGATGTCCGTGCCAGCAGAGGCCTCATGAACTTCTAGGGCTCCTCAAGCTTTCATCAGGAAAGGAAGACGTCAGTCTCCCTTTCTGATAGGTACTCCAATGTCTATGAGCAATTCCTTGATAGTCCTTCTCAGTAGACTTAGAAGGAGAGGAAGGAAATAAATCAAAATGCTCTGTCTCTGTACCTACAGCTTACCCCTTCTTCAATGCATTTTCATATCTAGTCTTCTGCTTGCACGGGTGGGATAAGAGCATGGGAAGCATGTCCCTTTTTGGAATATGGAGCCATTTGTTCCCTATCGTTTGTAGCTTTGGCCCCTCAGGCAAAATTCCAAAACAGCAGGAAAAGTTCTATTTAACATTTTTTACAATAATATTTATGTAGGTTATGACAAACGGGCTGCGAGGAGGCAACAGTTTCTATGGAGATAGAATTTACTCAAGAGGCCATGAGATAGCAACAAAGTGTTTGAAAAAGGCAATACTAACATTTGTATTACAAAATTACATGTCTCCTGCTTTACACATATGTAGATTTTAAAGTTGAAAATTCATTATTGTAATAGATTTTTAAAAATTATTTGGCTTTCTTATGAATGCAGTAGTCATTTTTCCTGTTTACAAAGTATTTTCAGTCTCTTTCTCAACAGAAGGTAGGATTGTACTTCTCTCCCACCTTGGAATTAATGTAGACACACAACTTACTTTGAACTATAAAATGTGAATGGCAGTTGCTATCATTTTTTAATGGTGAGAAACTTGAAGCTTTTTCACTAACATTAGGTACAAGGTAAAGATGTCTCTCCTTTTGCCACTTTTTTAAAACATTGTACTAGACATTCTAGCGAATGTAACAAGACATGAAAATAAAATAAAAAGTATTCAGTTTGGGAAGGAAAAAAAATTGTCTTTGTTCACAAACAATGTGCTCATTTATGTAGAAAAGTTAAAAGAATCAACAAAAATACTCCTGGAAATAATAAGTGATGATAACAAGGTTGCAGGATACAAAGTTAATATGTGAAAGTCAGACACTGTTCTAAATACCATCAAAGAAGTGAACTTTGAAATTAAAACACAATATCATTTTTATTATTACACAAAAATAAAAATATTTAGGTATAAATTTAATTATTATATATATAAGATTTATATGAGAAAGACTATAAAACTCTGATGAAGAAAACCAAAGAACTTAATAAATGAAGAGATACCATATTTTTCCATGTATAAGACACCTCCGTGTATAAGATCACCCCTACTTTTCTAACCCAACATTAAGAACCCTCTCAACCAGTTACTCTCATGTATAAGATGACCCCCATTTTTTGGTCTAACAATTTTAGACAAGAGAATTGTCTTATACACAGGAAAGTACGGCAGTTTATGTTCTTGGATAAGAACACTTATTGTCAAGATATCAGATCTCCCCAAAATGATTTATAGATTCAATGCAATCCCAAACACAAGCCCAGCAAGTTATATTGTGGATATCAATTAACTCATTCTAAAGTTTCTATGTGAGGCAAAAGACCCAGAATCACTAATATGGCATTGAAGGAGAAGAACTAAGTTGTAGATCTCACATGACCTGACTTCAAGGCTTACTGTAAAGCTGTAGTAATTAACACCATGTAGTGTTGGCAAATGAATAGATAACTGGGTCAGAGGAACAGAATAATGACCCCAGAAATAAACCTACATAAATATGGTAAACTGGTTTTTGACAAAGAAGCAAAGGCAATACAATGAAGCAAAAACAGTTTGTTGAGCAAATGGTTCTAGAACTGGAGATCCACATGCAAAAGAAATGAACCTAGAACAGAGCTTATACCTTTCAGAAAAATGAATGCAAAATGGATCATAAGCTTAAATGTGAAATGCAAAACTAAAAAACATCTAAAAAATAAAATAGGAGAAAACCTAGATGACTTTGGGTATGGTGATGACTTTTTAAATGTAACACCAAAGGCACAAACCCTAAAATAAATAATTATTATAGTAGACTACATTAAAATTTAAAACTTTGGCTTTGAGAAAAATGACATCAAGGAAATGAGACAACACACCATAGACAGAAAAATAATTATCAAAAAAGTATCTGATAAAGAACTGTTATCTAAAAAATACAAAGAACTCTGAATACTCAACAATAAAAAACAACAATAACCTGATTATAAAATGGGTCAAAGACCTTAACAGATAACCAAAGAAGATATACAGACAGAAAACAAGCATACACAATACTTATCTGGCAAACAAGATATGATCGCACACCCATTAGAATGGCCAAAATTTGGAATACTGAGAATCCCAAATGCTGACAAGGATATAGAACAATAAGCACTTTCATTCATTGCTGGTGGAAATGCAAAATGGTGCAGCCAGTTTGAAAGACAGTTTGTCAATTTCTTAAAAGACTAAATATACTCTTATTTTATGGTCCAGCAATTGCACTCCTTGGCACTTATCCAAAGGAGTTTAAAAGTTAAGTCCACACAAAAACTCACACACAGATCTTGATACCAGCTTTGTTCATAATTTGCAAAGCTTGGAAGTAATCAAGATGTCCTTAAGTAGGTGAAGGAATAAATAAACTGTGGTACATCTAGACAATAAAATCTTAATAAAAAAATAAAATTTTAAAAATTGTGAATGGAAGTGACATGTGGATGCTTTAAGACCCAGTGCATGATGTGTAATGTGCTCTCTATTTTTCTGCCAAAATAATCAGAATGCTCCAAGAGAGTGGTCACTCTTATTGTGGTGCTAAAGACTAAATATTTATTTCCCTCCAAAATTCATGTGTTGAAACATAATCCTCAGTGTGATGGTATTCAGATGTATGGTCTTAGGTCATGAAGGTGGAGCCCTCATGAATAGGATTAGTGTCCTTATAGAGAGACCACAGAGTTCCCTTGCCGTATTTGGAATCAGCAAGAGGTGGCCATTTATGAACTGGATTCTCATCAGAACCAAATCCTGAGGTGTCCTGATCTTGGACTTAAGAATCATCCAGAACTGTGAGAAATAAATGTTTGTTGTTCAAGCCACCCAGTTTGTAGTGTTTTTGTTATAGTAGCCCATGCAGACTAAAACCAGAGTGAGGACCACATGACATAGAGTCCCCACCCACCGTGGAATCCATATTCATCACCAGTAAGAAAGACATTTTGTTATTATAAGCCACTGAAATTCAGGGGCTGTTTGTTACTGTAGTATCACCTACTTCTTTACGGATATAATGAACATGTAAATATTTTACAGTGCAAAACCAAGTAGTGCGCTATGGTTAAATTTTCCAAATTTCTTACACTATCCAAATTTTTTTCCAAATTTTTCTACACTATCTCCAGTCCTGTGCTGCTTAAAAGAAATATATTTCCCTATTTTATACTCTATTAGTTACTTAAAATAATGCTGTAAATTAGTCTCAGTTATGTCTTATACAATTACCATCGCAATTGTTTTCTAATTGTCATTATATCTAATGTCAATTAATATATTACACAAATATTAGATTTTCCTTATGAGTGGTGATCCTTAAGATAACAGAGAGGGAGAACAGAAGTTGGACTCTAATTACATAGCTATCAAGTGATATGAACAGGAAACAAACCTAATAGAGAAATTAGTGTTGGAAGTTATAATGTTTACCTACTTTGTAGAGAAAAGATAAAAAGAGAATAAACAAAAGAAATTCTTTAAAAATTTTATGTCTTATATAGGGAAGTTAATATTCTGGGAATAACCTCAATTAAGTTAGAATTAACTTCATCTCTTATGAGTCCTAAATGGGGCAAAGTGTGATAAGAGGTATCCTTAACTACATAGAAATTTGTAGAGCAATGATATTTTGCCAGGGTCTATTGAGAATTAAATTATTCCTAAATCAGAGAATAAAGAGAATAACCATATAAATACTTCAAGAAAAGTACTCCCTAGAATTCAGTTGAAGCATGGGAGAGAGGAAACTTTTAAAAACTAAAGGCAGATCTATATCATTAAAATGAAACATTTTATCAAGAGAATATCATAAGGACCCTTATGCCTTAGTGCCCCAACAAGGAGTACCTATTTTAAGGTCAGTTAATTTCAAAGCAACACACGTTTCTTGAAAAGTTGCTATAAGTAACTTGTATAGGAAACCTTGTTTCAAAATATTTGTTGTCATCTCCAAAACTACATAATCTCTTACAAATTTAGAGAAACTTTTTACTGCTAAAAAATGTTGAGCCTTGCCATCAATACTGTGTATTAAATGAATTTTTCATGGCTCTGCATATTCAACCATTATCATTTGTATATATGTCTTATATATTCACCAAAGCAATTGTAGCCCTCTCACACGAATTATTTCATGAACTGTACCTCTATGCCTCAACTACTGCTGCAAGCCACTTACCCTCAATTGGGGAAGCCTACATTATTTTCATTTTCTCCACTTATCTTTTTCCCTGTCATATGTAACTTCAAAACCATGCTCTAAACTTGTGTCTAAGGGGATGTCTTGCCTCAAGCCAATTCTGGTCACTGTTATATTCTGGATTACATCATTACTTATAGAATTATCCAATTTTTATTGCTATAAGAAGTCATGTTATGAGTGAAGAAACTGAAGCCTAGAGAGGTGTAGAAATGTGCCCAATATCAGTTATTAAAGGGAAAATCAGGGCTAAAACTTAGCTCTGACTACCTAGGTCCCTGGCTCTGCTTATGTTTCCATGTAACCTATATCATATTTTTGTACTCTTGATTGACTATAAGCTCTACATTTAATCTACAGAGTATTTTTTTTCTCACATACAACATAGTAATTTTAGATGTATTTTAAAATAATATTAATCAAAACTATCATTTATTAGAAAATATATATTAATACATTTGTTCCTCATAAAATTGAACAAGAGATATTATTATAATTATCATTATTATTATTTTACATATAAAAATTTTGAGATGGGGAGGGCTTAAACAACTTTTCTAAGATCACAAAGTATATAACATGAAATTTGAGTTCAGGTAGTCAAACTCCAAAGCCTATGCTCATATGTTGTGATAGGGGGATATTTTGTGCCCAAATAAACTAGAAGATATACATATGTGTATATATGTGTGTGTGTGTGTGTATACACATACACACACGCACACACACACGCACACATACACACATGCACACACACTCTCAGATATTGTGTGGGGTCTTTCAAATTAGTCAACATGGAATTTTATATATTTATGCCAATGATGCTAATATTTTTGTAAACCAGTTTTAGACCCAAACTTCTGGAATTCACATGAGAATATCTTGTGTAGTTTTTTAAATATTCTCAAGAGCAAACCCTTTTACTATGTAGACAATTTCAGCTGGGAACTAGTCAAAAGTCAGTCACAGCAGTGCTAGTAAGTGAGATGGCAAATTAAGTTTTATAAAACCTTATCTAGTAAAAAAATGTACTTGAAATATAAAATAATCAGACTGTTTTTGGAGGAGTAATTCATAAGCTTTCCATATTAAGAGAGGAGTTCCAAGAGTATCTAGAAGAAAATTAGCATCCCATAAATGCCTAAACATACTCCAATAGTAAACTTGCTTCATTTGCATTTACTTCCTCTTATTGCAGCAACATCTCCCATTTTCTCTTGGGGACATGGTGCTCTGTGTGGTGTCAGTGTGGTTCTCTGCCGGAATCCAGCAATGGGCATGGGACCCAGCATGAAGCAAGCCAAGCACTCACTCAGTGGCCCCAGCGATTGCTTCAGAGGTGGACCTATGATGGAAGCTTATCTAGTCAGAGTGACTTTCAGCCTCAGGACTCCTACAACCACCCACAGAAAAGAGATGCTCTGTTTTCACACAATGTAAGATGTGAGGCAGAGAGACTGTGGCTGGGGGAGTGAGTTTTCTACCCATGGAATGGAGAAGGTAATCAAAACATGGGGAGGAGCAGGGTTCTGATAAGGGATTAAGAGAAACTGGGTCCTCAGAACTTGGTTTGAACCCCTGCATCTAATGAAGCTTGACATCAATTGTATCTCAGGAGTTTTTGGTTCTTCAAGTGACTAGCTTCCATTTTCAGTCACTGCAGAAAGGATTTTTTAAACTATTATTGTTGTTAAATTCATTGGTTAGTAAAAATTACATAGTTTCCATGTGTACAATACATCATCTATGTGTTGTGTTATGTGTTCATCACCCAGAGTCAGTTCTCTTTCCATCCCCATATGTTTGAGACCCTGTCCCTTCTCTCCCACTCCCCTTCCCTCATACCCTCAGGTAACCACTAACCACTAAACTACAGATTGTGTCCGTGAGTTGTTGTTTCTTTGTTGCTTTCAACTCTGTGTTCCATATATGAGTGAAATCATATGGTTCTTAGTTTTTTTCTGTCTGGTTTATTTCGCTTTGCATGATGGTCTCAAGGTCTATCTATGCTGTCATGAATAGCCCTACTTCATCTTTTGTAATGGCTGGGTAATATTCCACTGTGTATATGTACCACAGCTTCCAACAAACCAAACAACCCAATTAAATAATGAGCACAGGACCCGAATAGACACTTCTCCCACGAAGAAATACAAATGGCCAGCAGACATATGAAAAAATGCTCATCCTCATTAGCTATCAGGGACATGCAAATCAAAACCCCAATGAGATACCACCTCACACCTGTGAGAATGGCTGTTATCAACAAGACAAGGAATAACAAGTGCTGGAGAGGGTGTGGAGAAAAAGGAACCCTGGTACACTGCTGGTGGGAGTGCAAACTGGTACAACCACTGTGGAAGGCAGTGTGGGGGTTCCTCAGAAAATTGGGAATGGAGCTACCATTTGGCCCAGCAATCCCACTTCTGGGGATCTACCCAAAAGACTTGAAATTCTTTGTCTGCAAAGACTTATGTACCCCAATGTTCATTGCAGCACTGTTCACAGTGGCCAAGTCATGGAAACAGCCAGTCTCCTTTAATAGATGACGGATAAAGAAAGTTTTAATTAATAAACATCTCAAGGTAACTACATGAAAGATACCAATCACTGGCAAAGTTTCTGTGACCACCTCATCACTCTATAATCAACCCTAGTGACTGTAGTTTCATTTCTCTGCACAGTAGGAGTTTAGTACAGTTTTATTATAATGTACTTCTGAAAACTTCTTAGGCCAAGACTCACTATTTTTACTCAAATACCTGAGAAGAGCTGGCTTATGTGAATTTAATCTCACAGTCATAGTCATGTAGTATTACCTTTACCTTATGAGGGTGAGACCAAAGGGATGGGGAAAAAGTAGAAAATAAAATTGTATTCATCCAGTTATTTTTCTGAATTATACACTCTAACAAATTAAGCTTGCATGGAAGGATGCAAATAGCAATGCATTTTTAAAAATATCTTCATATTTACAAGTGACCACTATAATTAAAATACTCAAATATTTTAATTATTGATTTTAAATGTCAATTTACCTAGTTACACATTTTAATCTGATTTTATGGATATGATTTGAAAGTCAGTCACAATTGAGACTGATCCTTTGTATCCTGGACTACAAAATTAATACAACCAGTCATTTTAAAGTGATACAAATCT
Organism: Lyroderma lyra; assembly: GCA_004026885.1. NCBI lineage: Eukaryota > Metazoa > Chordata > Mammalia > Chiroptera > Megadermatidae > Lyroderma > Lyroderma lyra. The sequence continues at coordinate 54,022 of PVJL010003253.1, forward strand.
AAATTAAGACCTAATATACAATAAACTAGAATTATTATTATATCATGTGAAAATCTAAAATGTCAAAATAGCCAATCTCTCTCCAAGAAGGCTAGATATATGTACTAAATTTGCCTAAACAGTATACTATTGCTTCTAATTATACCTGAATATTATAACTTTTGTATTTCTTCTTCACCATTTCTAGGGATAAAAACTGAATTGCCGTGTGATAGTTAAGCTACATTAAATTTAATTTTCATACATTCACTAGAGTTATACTGACATAGTTTTTTGTTTTTGTTTTTGGTTTGTTTTCTGAATTTGGTCACTATTCCTTAAAAAGAATGCAGTGCAGACACTAGCTTTCAAATGAGAAACACAATCTGACAAAGGAACAAACTGGCTTATTATAAATGATTTAAAACTACTTTAAAAAGCCTTAATCATCTTTGGAATTAAGGATGTATATAAATAAAGGTGCAAAGCAGTGAGTAGGATTCTCATCTACAATAAGCAACCGATTATAAACATTTCACTAAGAAATACAATTTTCCTTGCCATTAAATGTTATTTCATCTAAGTCAAAAGGCATACCACAGGTAATTTTGGACATTCTAAACAAGTTAACTTCCCTTTTATAATGTAAAACTTTTGTTTGAAGCCTCTGAATTTAAATTATCAAAAACTTCTTTCCTCTTTTCTTGCAGAACCAGAAGCTTCCAGTCACGCAATTTGGATTCCTTCATCCCAATCCACATTTCCAATGATAGGCCTTGAGTGAACTGAGCCCAGCACTACAATGAAATAGATTGTCCTTGCTTACTAAGTAGGTAGCTCAGTCTAAGCCATGCAAGGATGCATGCTTCCCCAATCACACTAAATGTTCACTGAGGGCAGGTTACATATGTTGGCCCAATCAAAGTAAAGTCAGTATTTTTGTTCAGGGTTTGGAAAAGAGAGGCACTGCTCTTCCTGCACATGAACAAGAAAATTGAAATTTTATTTCTTGAATTACCATATCCAAACAAGTTGACCTATGCTATACTTACTTGGATTTGCTGGTATCTATACAGAAACATAAAAAGTGGAGACTTTCTACTTAAAAGTGAATTTAAAAACATAGCCAAATCAAATAATTCAATCTTAGTAAAATTTTTTAAAAAATAGTTTTTTCTCTACATTTCTGGGGAATGTGTACACAGACATTTAATCAAAGCATCAGAAAGAACCTATCAAATCAGTAACTATTACAAAATTGAAAATTTCTTTCTGGTACTAAACATTTAATAAATATTTTGTTAAGTTTGTATACAATCTTGTATATACATTTCAAGACAGTAAAACCTATGTTCAAATCATGTTCAAAACTATGATAATATATTATCAACCTTGTACTGTCAATATTCACAAATATTGTAAAGATCTTTGTTGAATTACATATGAATTCCAGCTTTATTCATATTAAGTAAAATTTCCAGATATAGAGTGGTACAAAGTTTTCAAAGATAAATATTTCTTCAGTTGGTAAGGTAACAGTAAAAATAAAACTATTGAAGTATGTTAAATATTTTGTTGAGTATCAAGAATATTGGAAACTATACAATTTCAGATGCACTGCTTTTTTTTTTTTTTTTTGTATGTGGGTAGCTCCCTGGCTGGGAATCGAACCCAGGCCGCAGCACTGACAGAGCCAACGCCGAAGCCCTAAGCCACTACACCACCAGGGAGCTCCCACACTGCTTTTAATATCCTAGTTTTCTACTTATTTTCTATGAAATAGATCACACATAGCATATCAGTATTTTAGGTCTCTTGGATTTTTAAAACATTACTCAACTACCTTTCTTACCACCTCCCTATTTCGCAAAGAACAAAACCCATCAGCTTTTTTCTTAGACCCCTCATTTCCATAAGAATCTGTACTCTTGACAGACACAAATTACTTGAGAGTTTGTGTTAATAGGCACCTGACATCATTTTCATAAGTTTTTTGACACTACCTTTTAATTAACATGATGGAAGCTGAATAAGCCTGTGAATGTTTCAACAAAATAAAAAAGAGTATATTATAAACCCACAAAAGTACATTGATTGTGTCTACAAAGATACATAATTAAAAAGTATAAATCAAGGCCTACTATTTTACACTTGACTTGAGGTATTTTGAACACTTGTGGTCTAGTAATGCTCATTGTTAAGGAGTAAATCTGTTGTAAGCAATTTTATAGTGTAATGAAAATAATTATGGTTTCAGTAAGTAGTTTGATGTGTATCTGATGCTACTTCCCCAAAATAAGCTGTGATATAAATTATAACGATTTATTACAATTATTCTTCCGGTTATGTTTGGAGTGGATTCTAGCAAATAGTGGTGATTCTAAAATTGCAAAAAAAAAAAAGACATTTCAAGCTATTTTTCCTCAGAATTCATCTTTAATTTCTCTATAAAATTGATATAATATCCATTGTGGTACAGTACGTGCTACTGTCAAGATGCCATTGTTGTGCTGTCATTTTGACAGCTCACTTGAATTTACACCATTTGGTGAAAGAATACATCTTTACATCCATTTAACTATATCATATGCTACTGTTGCTATTTGCTCTTCAATTTTTTAGCATATCAAACAGTAATGTTATGTTCTAATGCCAGGCCATGTGTGTCCCTACTTGAACTGTTTACCTTGGCTTCAACTGCAGTCTCTCTTTTCAGTATGTTGTTAACTTCTCATCCAAAGTCAGAGTGATAGATATTTTTCTTTTCTTTTTTAAATTGAGTTTTGGACTTACCTATATTTATACTCACCTGAATCCACCCAAGTGCCCCTTTGAAGTCCCAAGTGTTTTGATAGGACATAGTCATTCTAAGACCTAATCAGAAACAAGGCTCAAATAGCTCTACACTGACTGAGCAAAGAATTTGATAGGAAAAAAACATTGGTCATTTTCATGCCTTAAACCTCTTCCTTCCACTAAACCCGTCAATTTCTTCTTATAACAGACTCTTAACTGAGAACGAAGCAAATATCTGACTTTGAGCTAGGCACTGGTGAACATATCCAGGCCTAGCTAGAAAATGATGCTAGAACCTAATGAGTGCTGCAACAGAGCAACGCACAAGATTCTAGTGGGGTACAAGGAAGGACATCGACACAGTACAAGAAGTCTAAAATCCACTGCTACAAACCAAATCTTTGCCTAAATAGAGCGAAAATGTCCAAAGGAGCAAACAGTAAGTAAAAAAAGTATTTTCAGGTAACAAAATTTGCAAATGTTAATTTGCAACTAATAAGGCAACCTCTTTCCATTGCCACTTAGAGAATATTTTGCCCTTTGAATTTTATTGTTAGAGCAAATTGCTCTATATTATCTTATGGCTAGAGAAATATTATGTGTCTTTTAGATGCCTTTCTCCTATTTTTTCTAAAATTAACTCCAAAGCTTTCCTGAGGTTTTAAATTACTATTCCGTAAGGACTTACTCAACAGTCAGTTGAAACACGGTAGTAAATGAATCAGATATTCTTAATCACAAATATCTGTCTTAGTTTACTGTGATGATCCTATTCATTGTAAGCACATGAAAGTTATGACCACGGTTATACAGAGCCTCTCAACCCCAACTGCTTAGAGAAAATTGAGAAAATTGTTATTTATTTTCTTACTACTCAGAGTTCATACATAATAAGAAAATGATTTTTTAATTTATATCTTAAAATGAATATAGGTCTATGAAGACATCACATTTTGGTTTAGTTCTTTAAGTTTGCCACTGATTCATGCTGGAAATAGCATTCATCAAAATAATAATTCTTACTAATTCTATGACCACAGATTTAAAGTTACATAGACTTATCTTTTAATTCAGATTCCATTGTTTTACCTGCTATATGAGTTATTTAACTAGTTGAGGCTTTAATTTTTCAATTTGTAAAACAGAGATAATAATTTCTACACAAAAGGATTTTTGTGAGAATTAATTATATATTGTAGTATCTAGAAATTGCTCTGTCATCAACAACTCACTCATAATATTTGAAGCTATTAGATGACAAGTACTAAGCAGGAAATAGGAAAAAGTCATTTTCTAAATAAGTCATGGCCATGGCAAGTCCATTGAGCTAACTATATACCAGTAATTAGCCAGTAATTTTATTTTATCATGTCAGCATTTTCTGATTATTAACATCAGCATCAGTTTTGCCACCATTTAGTACTCTGATTCACTATACACAGCAAATGATAATTATATCATTAGGATTATCTGGGAAGCTTTTAAGGAACTCAGATTCCTAGGTCCTACCTTAAAACCACCAAATCGAAATCTTCTGAGACAAGACTGAGAAATCTATGTGTAAAATTACTCCCCAGGTGATTCTGATGCTCAACAAAGTTTAGAAAACACTGCATTAAATGAGCCAAGTCAAGGTTAAGTACAATAATATAATACCTTTCTGTCTAACCTACTTGTAAGACTTCAGTACAAAAGACTGACCTTGATCTCTCTTAAGAGCAATTAACTCCTATCTATCTTTATTCATACATATAAAGAAGGGCAGCGAAAGATAACACTTGGGTCAGTTAAGCACACTTTTCACAATGCTCTTCTTAATATGCTATTATGTCAATTTGCTATCACCTAAGACCTTAGAAGCATTTTTCTAACATACCTTATATCAGAGCTGCTTCACCATATTTATGTACCACTAACATTTGGGAAGTTTTTAAAATATTGATTCTTGGGACCCATCTCCAGCCATTTTTATTTAATTGCCCTGGGTCCTGTCTTGGTATTTAGATGTTTAAAGTTCCCACTTGATGCTAATATAGGGCCCAGACAAAAATCACTGCTGTTGTAATCGACAACTCACCTTGAGGAGAACCAGCTTCACCAGCCCTACTTTTCCCACACCCATCAGTATGGTTTCCAAACTTTGCTGAGGAAGTTTATAAATACTAGAAGTTCCTGAGAGGCCAATCCAGTAGACATGAGATACAGTAGAGGAAACTGTATTGTTTGAAAGTCCTCCAGGTAACTTTAATAATAATGATGTAAGTACAATGATATTCACTGAGCACTTATGTGCTAGGCAATGTTCTAATCCCTTTACATATAGTAATTAAACCTTCAACAAAACTAGTGAGTGGAAGGATCATTGTCCTCCTTCCACAGGCGATGTACCTAAGGAATAGAGAGGGTAACTTGCCCAAATCATACAGAACCAAAGTCAAGATTTGAACCTAGGCTGGGAGATATCAGAGGTATGCTCTTCTTCTTCTTTTTTTTTTTTTCTTACAGCAACCCTTTGTTTCAGCTGTACATTATCATCATCTTATATGTAGTAAGAAAATTTGTATGAGAGAAAGCAATTGTTTGAAGAGAAATTAAAAACCAACATAGTTATATTATAAGCAGAGTAATTAAACTAGCCATAAAACACCTATACCCTTTAAAAGGGTGAACTTATGTCACTGGTATTCTCTCTACTCAGACTTTAAATTATTCCAAACCATGAAGGCCAAGTGGTTAACAGTTGGTCCTGGTCATTTTCCAGATTGAATTTTTTTACTGCTTTTTCTAATCGCTGTTATATTTGTTGCCTTTTATATACACAGATAATGCCACTGGAATTAAGCTAGCCAGTATAACTGGTCTGGTCTTTCAGTCCCTTTGAATATTTATTGATGGACTAGGAAACAGCTCTCTTGGACCAATAAGCTGGACAGACACCATATTCATGTTTTTGTTTCTGCAGTTCAGAGAAAGTAGTCCTTAATTATGTTTGTTGATTGAATTAATAAGATTACAGAGGCAGAAAACTATTGCTCCTGAGCTTCACCAACCAGCAGCCTTGGACACCCTTTCTGTGATATTCTATGCTCCAATTTATCTAAGTAACATGTTTCCTTAGAACACATATTCTGCCCTAATGAAACCAGCTCTATAATTCATGGCCCTAAATTAATGTTTATATCAGGAGGACCATTTTCTCTGAAATTTCTGGCCATTTTCATTGCAATAATTACTAGCCAATGAATCACAATACTGTGTGTGCTGCTTTTGGATTCTTAAGGACTCAAATGTTATACTGTACAATACGGTAGCCACCAGCCATGTATTGAGCTTTGTGACTCGTTTGAAATGAGATGTGCTATAAGTGAAAATACACACTGAATGTTGAAGACAAAATGAAAAAAATGATGTACGTTTCATCATCAGTAATTTTCATTATCATTTAAAATTAAAATATTCAGTTCATAAACATATTATGAAATTAATTCCATCTGTTTTCTTTTACTCTTTTGCATGTCACTAAAAAACTTAAAATTACATATGAGGCCTGCATTTGTGGTTCACATATGTCTATTGGAAAGCATTTCTAAAGTTCAACGATTCTCCTGGCAGCTCTCGCATTTTGGCTGTGCCACTTACATAGCTGGGTGACCTTCTACAGGTTACTTAATTTCTCTAATCCTCAATTAGTTAACATGCCCAACAAAGTTATTTTCCAGGCTTGCTATATGAATGATATGCTATGATGTTTTCAAATTACCAATAATCAGGTTTAGCAATGGTCTTTTCATACCAGCACCCTGTCACCTACCATCTCCCAATGCATTACAACTTGGAAGTAAGGATAATACATGCATTTTTCTCCATGAGAAAGGAGACAATACATGTTCACTGGAAATGCATTTGAAAAATTTTAATCCTTCAACTTATCCTGCCCTCATTTGTATAGGGATGATTTACAAAGTCCTTCAAAGATTAAAATTGGATATATGCCAATTCACTGAAAAATCCAGTTTATAAATATCCAGCAATCAGGTTATCCAATAAAAAGTGATTGAAACAACTGTGTTCAGGAAATGTAGATTAAATTGAAATCAATCAATTAATCAATTAAGCACTTACAGCATCTTTAGGCAATGGACTTTAAAAGAAATTAATGAAAAACTCTCTACATAATTCTATAAGTATAACTCTATAACATTATAACTCTAAAATTATTAAATTTAAATGCTAAATACACTTTCATCCTTGTTCAGTGTTTTGATTTAGATTTGTAGCAGCAAAAGTGTCATTACTTTTCATCAATAAACAAGACTAATTTTAGGATTAAATATAGTTAAGCATCTGACAAAAATAATTTAAACTTATTTACAATCTTATTCATATGATGATTTTTCCTTTAGCAGAAGTTTTCTCATCTGTAGTATTCAAAGTAAAATTTTATACTTTTGATAAATGCTGTCATTTATGTTTGATATTAAAATCTGGAATATGAATGTATAAAATTATACATTTTTATACATTATTTCATATCAACAAGAACATTAACCTATCATAAGCATACATGCACACTAAAAATTTATTTAGAAAACACATTAAAAATAGAACCCATATCTCCATAATTTTTAAAATAGAACAGGACCAAGGTAAACATCCCTTAGCAGTAAAACTTTACCATCACTTGCCAGGTTATATGATTGGACATGGGGGACAGTGAGGCAGTGTAGGGGGACTGATGCTAAAAAAAACAGTTAGCTTGGAGCTTCACTCAGTCTTACGAGGTCTGACAATTACATTTGCAAACTTGCCACCATGAGCTTATATTGGCAGTGCTGTACGAACAACTCAGTAACGTTTCATAACTTTGGAGTACCTGTATCTCACAACTGTGTTCATGTTAACATGTAGCGGTGTCCTGTTGAGTTGTGCTCATTATTGTTGTGTGTTCTTGAGTGCTGTTGCAAAAATGTCACAGCTTGAATTAGAGCAATGAAGAAACATTAAATTTCTTGTTAAACTTGGTATGAGTGAAAGTGAAATCAGGGACATATTAGTTCAAGTTAATGGGAATAATACCATGAAGAAAATGGCAGTGTACAAATGGATTAAACGTTTTTCTGAAGGGAGAGAAAGCATCACTGATGAAGAGAGGTCAGGGTGGCCAGTAACCAGAACTGATGAAAACATTGTGTTGAATTATGCGTCAAAATCATTGGCTGATTGTGAGAACACAGCAGAACAAGTAAACATCGATAGAGAAACAGGAAAATCTTAACTGAAAATCTCATCATGAGAAAAATGTGTGCAAAAATGGTCCTGAAGAACAAAAGCAAAGGAGAATCGAAGTTTGCCAAGACCTTTTGGGGAGGCAAGATGATGTTTTGGGCCATGTTATCACTGGTGATAAAACATGGGTGTACCTATACAACCCTGAAACAAAGCGTCGAAGTACACAATGGAAGTCAGCCAAATCTCCACAATCAAAACAGTTCTGTCAGTCCAAACCAAGAGTCAAAACGATGTTGCTAAACTTTTTTGATATCAAAGGAATTATTCATTATGAATCAGTACCAAGTGGACAAATGGACAACCAAGTTTACTATTTGGAAGTGCTGAAAAGGCTACATGAAAAAGTTACACGAAAACGACATGAACTTTTCACCAACAACTCATGACCCTTGCATCACAACAATGCAGCAGATCACATGACACTGTCTGTGAGGGAGTTTCTAACCAGTACACAAATAACTGTATTGGAACACCCTCCCTGCTCACCTGATCTGGCCCCCAGTGATGTTTTTCCTTACCTGAAGATAAAGGACTTCTTGAAAGGAAGGCATTTTGATGACATTTGGGACATCAAGTGTCATACAATAACAGCTCTGATGGCCCTTTCAGGAAAAGAGTTTCAAAATTGCTTTGAAGAGTGGACTAGGAGCTGGCATCAGTGCAATTTCCCAAGGGGAGTACTACGAAGGTAATGACAGTGATGTTCAGCAATGAGGTATGCAGCACGTTTTCTAGGATAACTTTGTGAACTTACATATCAGTCCTTGTAATAGATATTTTTAAGCCAAGATATTTATGCATTCAGGAAATAAAAACAAGTGAATACCTCCATTCTGCTTATCTCCTTAAAAAAGGTATCTAATCTATTCTAGGCTGCAGGATCCCAACACTCTCATTTTAGTACGTGGTGCACAATGTATTCATAAGCTGAAGAGATGAATTAATTGCCTGGCATAGCTTTATAATGAAATAATTCAAAGACTATTTAGCAAACTCAGTTATTTCTATATTTATCGAAGATGGTCTCCATGTGTTATTCAGTTGCAGGCAATTATTACAGGAACAATAATTCATGCAACAAAACTGTCTGTTTAATTCAAAAAGGCAGCTATTTGGACTTTGTTAAAAAGACACCTATGAACTTTTTAGGAGTTGCAATTTGATAACTATTTAATGGAAATATGGTTTGCATATGGCTACAAAGCAAAGAAAAATCCCCACATAAGACTCTAGTGTAAAAGTAAATATCTAAAACATCAATTTAGCTTAAAATACCAACAATGCTACCAGCTTATTGAGCAAAAGAGAAAACAGATGACAAGGATCTATCTTTTTATTTTCTATAAGAACAGGTAAAATAACCTGATCTGCTTATTCAACAACTTTTAAATCACCAAATTATTTTGTAAAATGTATGCAATGAAATATTGAGAGCTATAAAATATTTCTCTAGTAATTGAAAGATCTAGACATGCCCCTTTAATTCTCATATGCTATAGGGCATGTATATTGCTATTTTCATAGGTTTATTAGTGTGCTAATAAAATCATTAAAATAGCATTTAAACCCACAGATCTCATGGGTTTAGGGTAAGAAAAGAACATACAAATATAAAAAGTTTTCTCTATCTTAGAGTATGATTAATACTATTGAAAGCACATTGGGCAACTCTGTATTGCCTGATATCAATCATGAAATCCCCCAATACTCCAAAGACTCTTCCAGAAGTACATTTAACCCATCAGAAACAACCAAAAAAATGGGACTTGCCTGAAAAAGTCTGTCTTCATGTGATTTCCAACTCCCTTTCAATACCAAATAGACCTGATTGCTTATCAGATCTAATCCAAACTGCCAAGAGCTCTGATTTCTGCCCATCTGTCACTAGGTTATTGGGTCAAGACAATATTAAGACAAAGAATGAGAGACAACATCAGTCAGAAAATAAATTTTTTAAACTTTCTATCCCTTTTCTTTATTGTTTTTCAAAGTTATATGCTTCCAAACTGACTTGAAGTTGAATCCCAAGTTTCAAATCAACCAACCTCCCTCAGGAATTAGTTACCACAAGAAAAAATTGTTTGAACTATATGAGATTATTCACTCATCTCTCTCCTTTTTCTCTCTTCTATCTTATCTACTCCTCTCCTCCCTTTTTCTCCTTCCCAGTGGCTTTGTTGTGATAGAAATGCAAAAAAAAAAAACAAACAAGGGAGCTTGCAGGGGTATAAGAACTCTATTGATTTAGGCTGTTTCATTGAAGGAAAAGATAGGGAATCTTTGTAAAGTTAACACAAAGTTTCATATGAAGTGTGTCACTTGTATTTGCAGAATTAAAGGGCTTCTTTATTATAATGTTCTTTTATCTCACCTTGTGTCATTAAAATATAGAACACTGGCAATAAAATTGAAAGTAAATATGCACATATCTTTATCTGTGTAGGGAAGCAATAAATCTCCCTCACTGATAGCAGCTACACTATAGCTATCATTGGAATAGTGCAGCTGTCACAACAATATCAAATTTTATAGTTAAAAAGCAGTCAAATCCTCAATGTTACAGTGGAGGTAGACATATATTGCACTATAAATAAGCATTCCCTAATGAAAAAATAAAGCATGTTTATTTTTTTCCTAGACATACCATTGAATAGCATATATCTCACCTATTGCAATCTGTCATAATAGAACTCATTATACTTGGGCGTCTATAACACAAAATCCTGATTTACACTAATTAGGTTGGCTCTCATTGAGACATAGGAGAACTCAAAAACCCTGGCCTGGGAGGCAAACATTTCCTCTGTCTTTAAAATTTTGTTTTTTCCATTCCATCTTCAAAATATAAACCTAATGGATCTTTGGAAGGATTTTTGTTCTTTTCCTTCCATATATTTTAAACTTGTGGGTTTGACTGGCAAAAGTGAGAGGTACATGCAGTTTGAGGAAATTCAATTTGGCAAATGTTTAAACCAAAAATGACTAGCTCTAGCGCAGGTTTATTCAGAGCTATGGGATCTCAATCTAAAGATGGCATTATGAGGATTCTCCCTTTTTGCCCTCAATGCCTTGTGGGATGTGGTTTCTGAGCTGGACATTAAGCTGCCAATACAAAAGTTTAGCTCTCTACTCATGTTCTGAGGAGGCCCGCTTCCTCTGAGGAACAAAAGAGGGGTGTGAATACATATACAAAAAATAAAAAAACTCTAGGAGTCATATTAATATTTAGATTTTTGAAAAGACAAACTTATTCCTATTCTACTAGCTGGTCAGTTGATATTGAATAGGATGTTTTGTTAATATGGACAAAAACATGAGACTCTGCAACTCATCTTTTGCAATATGTCAAATCTCTCCATTAATAAGCAAAGACAGTTTATCCTAAGTAGCTTCAAAATTCTGATAAAGGAGTCCACCACACCTTTGGAAGTCCTGCATTTTACAATTTTTTGTGTGGGCCTGTCACATTATGCTCAGTCCACAGGCATGTGGCAGTACCAAAGTGACCTGTTTTAAATGCCTCCCTCTTCCTTTGTGCTGCAATTTGTACATTTGGCATTGTAGAAGTCACTTAAAGTGCCCCACACACTTCGGTTTTTAACCTTTTTCTCATGGCATTGGTATCTAAAATACAGGCAAAGCAGTGCCCGCGCAAATGAAGCAGTAAATGTAGGATCTATAAGCTCCAAGCAAACCTGTAAATGAAGTTTCATTTCTAAGCTTACATCAAATCACCAACTGGGCTGTGTTGTTGTAAGTAAACCATGCAGAACCAAAAGTGTGATATTGGTATAGTTCATATTTCATGCCCCTTTAGCAGAGCCTATCCAAAAGTAGCAACTAGAAGCACTGATTGTGTTGAGTACACTGCAATAAGAATAAACTTAGTGAATTGGACTAATTTCAAGTTCAATTTGGTACTGGTCCAAATGGTCCAAGAATGTACATTGGGACATTTGGGACATTGAACATTTGAAACAGGACATTTTAACAACTATTTATTAAATTTCAACTAAGTCTAGAGCCCCAAATTTATTGTAAGTATTACATATTTATGGAGACATAAATAATGCTCAGCATTTTCTTAAGGTCTACAAGGCATAGAAAAAGATATTTCAATATGTTTGTATAATAAGAGATTGTTTTAAGTATAATATGTTCCTGGTTCTCAGTGAAGAAGAGATTAATTAAAAAACACCAGTGCATTTTACTAGACAGTATCAAACATGCATTCTTACTTGTTATAGCCACCATTAAAAAAGAGTACTATCTGTTTCCCCACTTTGAAGACAGAAAACCAAGGCTCATTTTGCCAGTTGGATTGAGGAACAACTTGAAGATGAGAGAGTTTGCAATATTCAGAGATGATGAAAGTAATTTCTGTCTTAAAGATAAAAATGAAGAGAGGGCCATATTCATGAAAATATCTGTCATATTTGAGCAAAAGTGAATGATATGGTGCCCTGGTGCATAGCAGATATATGCATGGGAGCTGCAGAAACTTTGCTTAAGTGCAGCAGAGGAAATAAGAGAACAAAGATAACACAGTAAAGCCCCAGGCTGTAACTTCCTCTATTGATTAATCTATTTAAAAATGGATTCATGGTCTAAATGAAAAATAAATATAATTGGCTAAGGGTGGGGGAATGTGTCCATCACTACAGGCTGCTATTATACACCATAGACTGGGAGATTTAAATGACACACACGTATTGTCCAAAGCTCTGGAAACTGGAAGTCCAAGGTAAGAGTGTGAGAATGGTCAGTTCTGCTGAGGGCTCAGTTCCTGGCTTGTTGATGACTATCTTCTCACTATGTCTTCACATCTCTCTCATATCTTTTTTAATAAGGGCACTAATCCTATTCATAAAGACCCACCCCCACGATCTAGTTACCTCCCAAATGCCCCACCTCCAAAAACCATCACAATTGGAATTGGAACTTCCGCATAGGAATCTGAGTGGATACAAACATGTCATCTATTGCAAGGAGAAAGTAAGAATGAGGTATTAAAACCTTTAACTCAATAAATTGCAAAATACATCTCTCCTTCCTGTCTTGCTTCAAAAATCTGTTCCTACTTCTCTGTATAAATTATCAGGTACACTGTATTTTTCATGAAATGAGCCATTTGAAAAAGAAATGGTAATGCAATATAGAGAGAGAGGGCTGTCTAGAAAGTATCCAGCCATGTAATATGAAAAATAGAGGCATTTATGGTTGGATTTTTTTCTGGAGAGCCCTTATATTCTATCACATATGCGAGGGCTGTCCAGAAAAACTCCAGCCATAAATGCCTCTATTTTTCAAATTATATGGCTGGGTACTTTTTGGACAGCCCTCACAAGTAATATGTATGAGGTCTGGCAATTAAGTTTGTGAACTTCCTACTGTGTGCTTACATTGGCAGCAGCGTACAAACAACTCGGTCATGTTTCATAACCTTGGTATATTTGTGTCTCTCACCTGTGTTTGTGTCAACATGTGGTGGTGTCTTGCTGAGTCACATCCATTATTTTTGGTGTGTGTTTTTATGTGCTGCCCCAGGAATGTTGGAGCTTAAATTAGAGCAACACAAAAACATTAAATTTCTTGCTAAACTTGGCAAGAGTGGAAGTGAAATCGGGGACATGTTATTCCAAGTTTAGGGGATAATGCCATGAAGAAAATGGCAGTGCATGAATGGACTAAATATTTTTCTGTAGGGAGAGCAAGCGTCACTGGTGGGAAGAGGTCAGGGCAGCCAGTAACGAGCAGAACTGACGAAAACATTGCAAGAATTCATGGAACTGTGCATCAAGATTATCAGCTGATCATGAGAAGTGTAACAGACCAAGTAAATATCCATAGAGAAACAATTAGGAAAATCTTAGCTGAAAACTTGGCATGAAAAATGTGTGTACAAAAATGATCCTGAAGAAGCTCCCTGATGAACAAAAGCAAAGGAGAGTCAAAGTTTGCCAAGACTTTTTGAGGAGGCAAGCTGGTGTTTGGGGCCGTGTTACCACTGGTGATGGGTGTACAAATACATCCCTGATACAAAGCATCCAAGTGCATAGTGACAGTCTTCCAATTCTCCACAACCTAAAAACCAATTCTTCACAACCTAAAAACCAATTCTTCACAACCTAAAAAGTTCCATCAGTCCAAATCAAGGGTCAAAATGATGTTGCTAAACTTTTTTTGATGTCAGAAGGATTGTTCATTATGAATCTGTACCAACTGGACAAACAGTCAACCAAGTTTACTATTTGGAAGCGCTGAAAAGGCTGCAGGAAAAAGTTAGACAAAACCAATCTGAACTGTTCACCAACAACTCATGGCTCTCACATCACAACAATGCACCGGCTCGCAGGGCACTGTCTGTGAGGGAGTTTTAGCCAGTACACAAATAGCTGTATTGGAGCACCCTCCCTACTCACCTGATCTGGCCCCCAATGACCTTTTTTTTTTTTTTTACCCAAAGATAAAGGAAATTTCTAAAGGAAGACATTTTGATAACATTCCGAATATGAAGGGTCATATGATGACAGCCCTGATGGCCATTCTAGAAAGAGTTCCAAAACTACTTTGAAATGTGGACTAGGCGCTGGCATCAGTGCATAGCTTCCCAAGGGGAGTACCTCGAAGGTGACCGTAGTGATATTCAGCACTGAGGTATGTAGTGTGTTTTCTAGAATTGAGTACGCAATCTTAATTGTCAGAACTTGTACATGCACGCGCACACACACACACACACACACACACACACGTATGTATGTATATTCTGTTATTCTGTTATGTTAAAACTCTGGGAAAGCAGAGTAGCCCTTCTGAACCAAAGCATACTGTCCCACAAAGAATAAACACATAAATGAATGGCTGTGAGTGTCGCCCTGCCACCCTAAGATAATAAGCACCTTTGAAGGAACATTCATTTTTTCAGTCCCCCGAGGCACCACGTACTGCCTGGAGACAACACTATTCCCATTTCTCCCGGGGATACCTGAGAGAATCTGACTCACGATGCAAAAATATTGTTGAGAATTTTAAATAAAATGGAATAATAAACAACAAATCTACAAAGGAGAGCGCTCTCTGCAACTGCATAAGCAAGACTCTGGTAGAGGAAGACATTTGCTCAAGGTATTTTGGTCATTTAACAGCCAGTGTCACCACAGTTTTGAAATAAATCTGACCTTCCATGCATGCAAATGCCCGTCTATAAACAGAGAGCCTCAGAGAGTGTTAATGGAGATAAGAATGAGATGTGCTGGTGAAGTCTCTGTGTGTGAAGCTGGAGAGAGGGGAGCTGTTCCTAAGCTCCAGCAAATCATCGGATTCAAATAAAAATAAGTCAGGCTCATTGTCAGAGATCCTGATGTGATAAATATTTCCATTCCCCAACTTACTTTTATGAGAAACACCGTGGCGTAGCAGCCCATACATCTAATAACTATTGCCAGATAATGACAAATCCCTAATACCTTTTGTCATATTGCAGTCTATGTTGCTAGTTTTGTATTTACAAGCAAATTGTTACCTCAAAATATGAAATGCTGGCATTTAGAGAAATACAGAAATTACTCATTCCCCTGGAATTCTGCATGACAAATTAGTACTATGCTTTAACTCTAATAAATGTAGCTGTAACAGAGTTTTCATAAACATTCTTGAGATGTTCTTCTGGAGTAGCTTTATTTTGGCACCCTACTTTTCCTGCTTAAACAAATGAAAAGGTTGGCTAATATTGTCAAAATACAGCACTTCTGGTGAACCAAGAGCCATTTATTAAAATAATGTATTGATGCAGTGTCATAAAACACAAAATCATATTTCTGCAGGAAAAACCTATTACCCTAAGCCAAGATTATTTTATTTTAAAAGAAAAATTATTGCAGTTGTGGATTCTGAAAGTAATATGATGTGTTTCAGACCCTGGCCTTTCAGAGGCTAACCAGGCGGCTTTTAATGCACCGTGATATGTTATGTAAAGGAGATATTTGTATAATTAATAAGTCTTCTTTTCTTTGTAGAAATGCATTAAATGAAAGTAGATTCTGTAGAGCTTATGACTCAAAATAACTAACTTAAGAACACAAATATGATTTTCTCTGGTTGTCTTAAGGCTTTAAACTAACACATAGGCAAATGTGCCAACAACTCAAATACACACACACACACACACACACACACACACACACACACTCCTCCTGGAGGGTCAGGACTCCGCAGAGCTGACCATTTTCCTGACATCGTCTTAATCTTGTCCTTTGTCACAGCACTGCACTTTTTGCTCTGAAGCTTCCAGCACTAAAAAGTCGGGAGGTGAAGCCATAGTTCAATTCAATTTATTTTTATATTGCTTCTCATACAAAGTCTCTCAAAACGCTTTACAGTAAGAGATAAAATAATCATATAACACTTGCCCATATTTGAAACAGCTGCGATCACCCAGACAGCAAAGGGGTGAAGCTGTGCACCGTCATGGGTCAAAGTCCCTGCTGAAGCACCCCTTGTTTAGAAGCCATATAAATGAACATTTCAGCAGCCGTGGCCATATAGTAATATCACTTGCCAAGCCCCACGTTCTCAAGGGAGAAGAGACTTCATTTCTCTATTCAAAAACAGCATTATCTTTTCTAAACCTGCAGTAATCTCAACTGGTGACCAGTTTCCTCTCATATGCAAAACTAAAGAGCCAAAGCACAAGAACATGTTTTCTTTCTATTGTTGCCAATTACTTTAATCACACATGATTTATGGCTTCCTGGAGAGCGGTTATTCTGGGGCACCTCTTTTCGTTGTCTGTGTTCCATATTTTGGCCCCAAGAGGTAAAGGAGACAGCCTGGTTGGAAAGACTGAAATATAGGTGATATTTCTTTTAGTCAACCTACAGTACAGAAAAAGAAATGCTTAAACTTGAGACTTGAAAATCAGAATGTATCAATGGCACTCTGGGAACGGAAGAAGGAATAAGGGAGGATGATGGAGAAGGAATTTTTGCTAGATAAAGCAGCCCAAATGGAATAGTAATTTCCATTTAGAAAAAAATTACATAAAAACTTATGGCAGGAAAGGTAATGAAAAAGCCAATTCTGGCAAAAGGAAATTAGGTCAAATCGATATATCAAGTTTGTGTAGCACTTTTCATTTATAGAAGGGCTACTCTGGACTTGATGTAAGGAAACTGGAGATGTTACTGTTCTGTGAGAGTGATAGCGTTATCCAGAGGGAGAAAGTAGAGTCAGCATCTGAAAGCTACCACGGTTGCGAAGATGTTCTTCTGCAGAGCCAATAACAGTTTGAAATTACCAGGCTCCAGTGAAAGTAATTCTCAAAAAAGTTTCTCCTTCAACACCACCCCACCCTCCAGGCCCATCACATAGTTTTCCAAGTATGGAGACAAAATGTTCTCTATCAAAAACACATTTTTTTCAAAAAGTTGAAGAAAATTTTTAAAAGCCTCTGGCTCTACAAGTATTCACAGTATTTGTATCAGTAACTAATCCAAAAGTTATTTGATTAGGAAGCATGTTTCTTAAAGCATCTGAACCTGTTTTAGCCTTGACTTCTTTAATAGAGCCACATCTTTGTAATACATAGTAGCAAAACAGAAAATATTGTAACTCATTTTTTGACCTTTTAATATTTCTGTCACTGATTGTCAGAGTTCGGAATGACTCTCTATCTTGAGGTGATGGATTATTTAATTAATCGTTGACCTTTTCCCAACATTTGTTGACAATGAGCTCAGTCCTATGAAAGCTGCCTGCTTTGGATATTGGTCAAGTCTGCATTGTTTATCAATAGGAGAATGCCATTCTTCGTAACTTAGATTAAATCACCAGACTTAGTTTTTACCATTTATTTGTTATAACCTGTTTTCAAATAAATTTATGTATGCTTCCTTTTAACTATCTATTAGAGAAGAAGAATAGGTCTACTATACCTTTTTAAATCAAACTCCATGTTACCAAACACATTTGATGGAATTTAATTGTCAACCTACAAAAAAATCATGCTTTCTAGTTATGAAGCTTTCATAAAAAGTTGCGAGAACTCATTTCTAGTGATATACGAGGTCAGACAATTAATTTCAAGAACTCATCCTAGAAAAAGTGGTACACACCTCACAGCTGAATATCACTACACTCACCTTAGAAATACTCCCCTTGGGCTATGGTCCTTTCAGGATATGTCATCTTTATGTACTCCTTCCAACAGTCCACACATACCCACATTCCTTCTAGAATAACTTTTCATCTTGGATGTTGGGGAAGGGAAGAGTTGTGGCAGAGGATGAAGCTTGGAGTATTGCAGGCAGCAGCCGTAATTTAATGGAGCATATTTCATTTCTGCCAATACCTGTGCTCCCAGGAGCAAGTGATGTGGCACTTCAGAGAAAAGGAAAGTTTTCAGAGGATTCAACTGTCTTCGTTCTCTGTTAGCATGATTTCTATGTGTTTCGATCTCAAAGTTTGAGTTCTAAAAGTTTGATTGAGGGCATGTCATAGTGTAGGGATTTGGAGCCAGACAGTTCTGCAACTTGTTTATTTTCTTAGTGCCTCCATTTTCTTACCTATGAAATGGGAATAAAAATACCTACTTCCTTCATTTACTATGAAATTTAGTGAGATCATATAGGCAGAGGTCCTGGCAAATAGTAAAATTCCAACAAAACAAGGCTGTTCTCATGTAATACTGAATTTTCTAGTTTGTCATGCCCATTATTTCTACAGAGTGGAATAAAATATATTAGAGATGTTTCAGCAACAACTGAAGTCCATTTCCCCCTCCCTGGAGTCTACAGTGTTTAAGCACTTGACATTATGAAAGTATATTGTCTTCATTAATTTATGTTAATTTTTAATGTTACTGTGGCAATGTGGTATAATATATAAGAAAGCCTCTGTGTGTGTGTGTGTGTGCGCATGCTTACACACACAGCTATTGCAGGGTGAAAGCCTTTTCACCCTAAGAAAGCAGATTTTCATTAAAGCATAAACCTAAGATATAACGTAAAGCATTAATGGTAATGGCATTTTTTTGTTTGACAAAAAAAAGAAATTCTTAAAATGAAACATACCTTGAATTTAGCAAAATCACTGTGTATATATTGATTTTATTTTATGAAAATGTGACTAAAATTAAACTTTATGATTTATGATTATGTCCAGTGAAAAAGCACATGCAAGTTACATTTGTGTTATTTTCTTATAGATCTGTTAATCATAATGTTTCTTTTAGCATCTATTAATTTCTCTTCAAACCCAAAGAGCTTATCTCCTGTTAGGACAGAACCATATGGGCATATCATCAGATATCTAGATGCTTAAGTTGTACGTTTGATACATGGGTGACATTAATGTACTATTATGATGGATACTTATTAGCACATACATCACTATAACATAGACACTCTAACATCTTTGACAGTGGCTGCCCTTTCCATGTCAGTGTCAATCCACACCAGAATCACAAGAATGAACAAATGTGACAGGAGAGGCTGTACCAATTATAGATGAAGGGATACTATCTACTCCCACCATTTGATGTGATTTATTTGGTGGTCTTTCTGCATTTGTAGGCAGCAGATTGTTGCTGTTTATGAAGTGACAAATGGTACTCAATGACAGTGAGTGACTTTTCTAATCAATTTAACTTGTCTAAAAAGTGGTCATGAATCGTAGTATTAGTTGAATGTGAGTAGATATAGAAAAGTTTGAACTTTTTGCACTAAAAACTTATATTCCAAATATATACCCAAAAGAGTGGGAGAAATATATAATAAAATTAGTTTGCTTTAATGATAATTGTATTTCAAAGAAGTTAAAAAGACATACTTTGTAAGTTTTTTATTTAAGGATTTTTTTTAGACAAGTGGTATTTTTTATTGATTTTAGAGAGATGCATTTTTTTTTTCTTGGTCAGTTTTATTTTGGGGAAGGGGCGTACATAGTTATCTATATAAATGCATAATTCTCTGATGGAAACATAACACAACAGCTAGGGTTGTCAGTGAAATAATTAAGATTACTATTATAAATAAAGCTTTTGGGCTTATGATTCTAGATATTGACTAAGATTTTCAATTACTTATATCTTAATAACAAAACTATTTTGGTCTAAATGATTTTATTGATGAATTTATTCAGTTAATTCTACATTTTCCCCCAAAATTATCTAATATCTATTATGCCCAGTTTTGATCACACAAGCAGAAACTATTTCCCTTAAACACTGCAGAAATATCTACATTTTAAAACTTACTCGTATTTAAAATAAGGCCTTTGTTTCACACACATTACTAGTAATATGGAATAAAGTCACAGGCTGAGCTAACCCTACACCAGTATGTTTATATATTTATTTCAATTTATTAGACCTACGTAGTCTTCTACATAGTTAATTCCAACCACTACTGCTATAAGCCAAGAATGATTTTTTCCTATCTCTGTATTATTCAAATTTATTAAACAATATTTCACATTTGTTTGACACCATGTCAAACTCAGGACTCTTAAAGAACTGCTGCAGCTTTGGAACTGTTATGCTTTCTCGGACTTTAATCATTTTTGGCAAGGCTCCATTTCCTGTCAGAAAGTGAAACAGCTTTGGAATGTCATTTTCACGAAAGAAAACAGAGAGAATCCGAGAGGAAGTTCTCCTCCACTCCAGATCCCCTAAGATACTCAAACACGCTCACAGGAGGGCTGGAATACATCAAACATTAGCAAAGGGAAAAGGACACAATTTTCCCACATTAAAATACATGGATAAAGTTGAACTTCTGCTAAAAATAGTTCCCATGACTAATCCTATTAAGTTTAAAAAATCAGGCAGTATCTTCCTTGAAGCAGAATTACTCTCTGCCATCACATTGTGCTACTGCCCACCCCGCCCCCCACCTCCAAAGCCAGCAGCCCCTTAATGTAAGGCCTTTAACTTTCCCTATGTAATGACATTAGGAGAAAAGGGAGAGAGAAAGAGATTGGATGTGCTTTTTATTCGATTCTCAGATATCAAAGGAAACCAAAAATAAGATATACAGATTAAAAGTATCTCAAAATCCCAAACATTCTGAAGAGCATTATGCTGTCTTATACATCTACAAGGTTTTCCCACTCACTCTTGCACCCACTCAGTGTCCCCACGGAGCAAGGCGATTGCAGAAAGCAAATTAAGATTACTCTGAGCTATGCCACTTCAAGGCCTAGATAATGTCGGATCCTGAAATTGAGCACTAAATGTAAAAAATGTTTATACTATTTTGGACACGCAAACCCATAATATTTGCTCCATGTGACAACCGTGCTAGACTGGACAGAGAGGAGGAGATGGAAATAGATCACTGAAAATACCTGACAAAGCTGAGTGATTCTGAACCAAGTACGTATGTTGTCATACACGAGAGGGGAAGCCATTGGTACTTCCACAGCCTGAGGTTCACACTAAAAATCAATGTTACTTTGGTATTTTAGGTGGGGAGATATGGGGACTATGAAGTAGTCACTGCAGAAGGAGTCTTTAGGTACCACGATATCGGCATACATTAGCTAAGTGACTAGCAATGGTGAGGTTCAGCTGCAATGAAACCTAAACCCAGCTGATGCCATTAACACGCTGGATCTAATGAACCCCATAGACCACATTAAAGCACAGAAAGCAAAACAACAATTGGAGAATGGCTTTTAATGAAATCATCAATCCGAAAAAGTAGGGGGCATAGATGTCATTTAAGAAACATTTGTAGAACCACTGGACAATTATTTCTTAAACACTAGTTTCAAAGTACAGGCAGGTAACCCAGTCCTAATTATAATAAGATACTTTAGAAATCATTGGGGGTTTTTTTAAGCAAAGTGGATCATCTTTCTAGTTTTGCATTAGTATTCAGAAAATGAATTGACCAACTGATTTAGAGTTTTCCACATTATCACCGTAGTGTGCAAATGCCTGTAGCTACATAAGTCATAAAGAAAAAATCTTTTGTTGGAGGTTCTAAATCTAACTGTAAATGTTTAAGCTAATCCATAATTCATAGCCACTTAAGTATTGGATCTTACCGTGTATATATGCACTTCATTGAAAACGGTAACCTAGAACTCCATCAATAAATACTACTGTCCAGAGAGGTTTTGTTCACCTTCAAGTTAATCACATTTTTCACTGTACCTCACATGTATAAAAGCTTCAAGCTTTATTGTTACTAAAGCAACTTAGAGTGAAATTCTTAAAGTTTACCAAAGAAAGTAACTCTCAAGTTCACAAATAGTACAGTGAGTAAAGAATTTGGGTCCCAGAGTTACACTGCCTGGGTTTCATGCTCAGCTCTACTACTTACTAATTCAAAAGTTGTAATTTCTGTAACAATGTTTGGCCAACCGAAAAAAATATATATATAAGGAATTAAGATAGGCAAGGAATGACTGAAAGCAGCAAAAAGTGGTTTTGTTTTCCTTTTGAGCACCAACCCTATAATTCCCATAATGCTGAACTTAATATTGTTGGTTAGTGAGTTAGTCAGTCAGTGAGTTTTGGCCATGGCCTTCCTTGGATATACAGAGTTTGTCCTCTGCCTGAACCATCTAGCAACAAATCTGAATCACTGTCCCCCGAGACCAGCAGGATCCAGAAAGCTATGAATTCAAACTTTCAGAAACTGTATGAAGCATGTACATCAACAAATAGAAACAATTCGCAAGGATAAACCATTACTCTTTAAAGCAGAAACATTCCACATCTAGAAAGGTTGTAATTTTATAAGCCATTTATAAAAGTTTCAGGGCAGCATGACCCAAGTGCAGAGAACTTCAGGTTTCTATTTAAAAAGGCAAATTACCATAGATATTTTAACTTTAAAATAAGCAAAGGAATTACAATTTTGCAATAGAGAATATAGGCCCAATCTTAGTAGACGTAGGCTTATATGGAAATATAAACCCATTTCTCTAGCCTTAGCGGTTCAAGTTATTATTCATATTTCTCGGTTCTAATTCTGCTTGGCCTCTCACTGTGTCACTATTTACTTCATCTCTCTTAGCTTCAGTTTTCTTGCATGTAAAATGGGGACAATATCAAGGGTACCTCATGGGGTTACTGTAAGAACTAAATAAGGTAACACACATTAAATACTTATAACACTGCTTAACACACACAAAACCCACAACATCAGCTATTGTAATTTATTGTGCTACATCTTGTAGATGTTTATTATATGTGAAACTCTTTTAATTCTAGATTCCTAAGAACCTAGTCCCTTTCTGTTGTACCTATATGCAAATCAGCTAACCTCTGTGACAAATTCCAGCTTGAAAGATGCTTTTCCTCAGACCCTTATCAATTTCTCTACATCAGTAATGACATTAAACTTCAGGAATTTAGTAAAATCATCATCTCTTGTTTCTCTCTCTGCTACCACTCAATCCCACTTCTCTCCTCACTTAGACAAATTTCTTTGGTCATTGACTCTGAGCTTTGATGTCTTTAAGTTCAATAGTCAGGTCTTGCAACCTAGGAGAACAATTTCCACAGTATAAACAGATCTAGATTTATTGGACAGCTACGTCTACCAGCTGATGATTCCAACAGCACTCTTACTTTTCATGGTGGCTTTTGTGTTGGCTTCTCTGGAAGCACTACAACCTAAATGTAAATTGCTGAAGAATGCCTGTAGGGGAATAATCACCAAAGCTTGACTCTGATGAACAGCTTGCCACAGCTCTAATGGTGACACATATAAAAGGCATCATACATTAAATTTAATGTTGCTTCATTAGTCTTAATTAGATTTCTACATTATACTAGGATTATAGTTTCTCTGTGTTTATGTTTTCTACTAAAAATGAGTTTACCCCAGATAATACTTTAGTGTACTTTTTAAACCTTTGAATAAAAATGTCCAGTAATACATTAATATCAATAATATTCTTGATCTTATAAAAACAATATGAAAAGAGAGGCAAACTAAATTGTCATGCGTCTTAGAAGTTCCATGTCACCCACGAAGCCTATAAAAGTAGTCCTATATTTCAGGAATAAACTTAAAAATTGCAAACATTTGCTCACTAAAAAAAGTAATTGGTCTATTATTTCCTTTATTCTGCTTTCTATCATTATGCATAATATGTAGTACGTTTTCTCAAGAAAAGAATAATGCTTCCCGCCTCTTCTCCATCTCATAGTTTAGCTTCTCTTTTTATTGGTACCCGTTGTGAAGACATATCGCGTTCAGTACTATTACATAGCTATTAAAGAAGAAAGGGGCTTGAGAAACCAGAGCTCAACCATTTTTAATGATAAAGTAATTGAGGCCCAAAAGTTTTAGAGATGGGTGCAGGTCATAGCGGTAATGATAGATCCACTACCAGAAGCCTGGTTTTCTGGTCCACAACTCACACCACATAGATGATCAATCCCATAATGTGTCTGAGAATATATTCTGCTGCCCTGGTCCAAATACATCCTGCAAGGCAGGCCTCCCATTTCCTGACTCCGAGTTCACATGTTCGTAGGCTCTGGAATACCTGTTGCTTGGTTGCATTTCTACCAGCAATCACACACTCATCAAAAGAAAAGACAAAGAGAATACAATGTAAATCAGGTCTGCCAGGGGGAATTCTTCAGTTTTGTATCACTACATAGTGAAAGGCTTGGTGGCAGAAGTCTTCAAAGACTACATCTCATTCATATCTATGTGCTAGTCATTTAAGGAATATAACAGAAATTGAAAACTGGATTAAGGAATTTAATCTTACTGTAGAGTCAAGACTAACCAGTTTTGCCTCTTGTTAAAAATGGATATATTTATTTCTTACCTTGCTATTTTTCTTGTCTCTCTGGGTTGCCCACTGCCCTCAAGCAACAGCTGAAATCTGGGCAATGCCAGCGGCCCAGAAAAGTCACATCTGAGAGGAAAGTATCAGGCGAGGAAATATCAAGATTCAGGGCTAGCTAAAGAAAGCAACAAGAGTGTGAAGAGTAGAGAAGAACCAACCAACCAATATTCACGTGCAATTTGGAAACACAAGTTCAGCATGGAAAAACATTTAAAATTTGCCAGCCCTTTGAAACTTGTGAGCAGGAGAAACAGATAGCCATGGGGAAAGCTGGAAGGCTTGGTAACAGCCAGTGAACACCGAGAAGTCAAAGCACATTTTAGGCCAAATAACTTTTGGACTTTGTCTATATATTCATTTCTGCAATCCATATTTCTTGGAAATAAAGACCTATTTGCAAAACTAATAAAGATACCTATATGTTCATCCAGGAATTACACCAATTATCATTAGTCATTTCCCAACATTTTATGTTAAATAGTTGTTAATTCAAGGATCCTCCATATCAGCCTCCTGGCTACATATTTTAAACGCTGGTGTTTCTAACAAAATTCTAAAATCACTTCCAAATCACTATCAATATTTGCAAGTCAGAGAAATAAATCATGTTTTGGTGAATACAACTTTTGATTATGATGTAGAATAGGTAAAGTAATATTTGAAAGTTTTCTGAAATATATGAAGAAATTTAAAGATGAAGATGTATGTTACACAAGCTTTCATGACTTACAATTTTGCAATTCATGATATAATCACTTTATTTTTATTGTATATATTCTAGAAGAATGTAAACTTTTAAAAATTAAGTATTAAATTAAAAAAAGGAAAAGATGTCGCATGAAATTTGAAGAAATTTATACTGGGAAAGCCAGTTCTATAGTCATGTAATGAAATGGACAGTAGCTCTGCTATTAAACTTTTGGTTTAGTAGCAAGCTATCAAACCACCCACAAAATGTCAAAATATTCTGTACACCTCAGAGTTAGAAATGTCTGACTTTCTGTGATTTATGGAAACATTATTTATAATGTATTTTCTGTTCATTTCTGTACAGTGCTGTACCTTTTATAAACCTACTGATTAATATCAAACAGTGAACAAATCTGACAAGCAGGATTACCAATCTAACAAAACTGTTTATAGTGTGAATGAATAAAGGACACCATTTCCAGGCAATGTGCTTAATAATAAAATTCTGTTGTACTTAAGTGGTGAAGGGATTATTTAACTGTCAAAGTTCCTTTAACTGTTAAGAGTTGCCACATTAAAGACACACTATTCAAAAGTACTGCAGAATATTTTACCAGTTTATTTATCATATTTTATATTTAAATGTAATATAATTATGTATATAAAAATAAATTTAACTATTTGAAATTAAGTTATCTCACCCTATGGCATTTTTATAATAGAAAATAAACAAAGATTAAATTATTTTTATATGGATTTAAAATCATTTTGTATACATATTATATATGTTTCCAAGTAGTATGATATCAATATATATTATAGATTATATTTAAACATTTTCTTTAGAAAAAAATTTAATATCATGAACCTCATGTTTTTGGTGAGATATTTTGCAAAACTCTAATTTTGACAAATATGTTAGTTTATTTCTTTAGTTACATAGACTTATCAAACCACAGTCTATAGAGAGTAAATAAAAATTTTAACTACATAATTATGAAGACTGTTGGAATATCAGCAACAAATAAAATAATTTGTTACTAAAATAAATTATTGGAAACAAATTGATAGATGAATAAAGAGTTAAATAAGACTAACTTAAAAGTCTTTAAGATTATGAAATTCCCAAAACAAGCAGGGGAAAAAAAAATCACTCAAAGGCTATTCCTGTGATTCCAAATAGTGTGTTAGTATAGAAGAAAAAAGTTGAAAAAAAATTTAATTTTAAGATGGTTATTTCACACCTGCATGTTAATCTTGAATGTATGTTTATGGAAATCATAAGTGAAAAATTTATTGAAAACTTATACAGTAAGAAACCAAAAAAGTATGAGGAAATAATATCTCTACACCTAATTAATTTTTCTCAAAAGTGAATAAAATAACTTTAATGAGAAGTAATATCACCAAAAATGAGAGAGCAGGGAGCTTCATAAATCCATTCCTCTGTGGAAGAAATATTAAGCTGGCAAAAATTTTTATAATTTACCCTTTTGAAACTCTAGATACTAATACAGAATCTTACAACAACCACAGGAGTGCTTAATGACCAAAGGAGCTATTAAATTTTGGCATTTAAGAAAATCCCTGTCATGTCACTGGCTGACTTCTGACATAATGAAACAGAGACTTCAGTGATCACATGTGACAAAGGATACTTGCAAGAGTAGTTTGACAACATTAGTAAACAATGGACAGCTTTAGTTCACAAGTTAATGTAACAGCCAAGTCTGGTGAGGGTATAGAATCTGATTTCCAGAGTTAACACATTGCAATATGCAAAATGTCCAGTTTTCAACCAAAAATTATGAGATATGTAAATAAATAGGAAAGTCTGGCTTATGCACAGGATAAAATCATTTTGGTGGAAATGCTACCTGAGGAAGCCTAGAGATTAAACATGTTAGACAAACACTAACTGTTTTCACTATGTTCAAGGAGTTAAAGAAATCTATGGACAAACAACTAAAATAAATCAGGAGAATGATGTCTCAACAAATAAAGAATACCAACAAAGAGAGAGACATTATAAGTAGGATTCCAATATAAATCCTGAAGCTATAAAGTACAATAGCTGAAATGTAAATTTTACTAAGTGGGTTGATCACAAATTGGAGCAGGCAGAAGAAACAGTGAAACAGAATATATGTCAATGGAAATAATCTAGTCTGATGAACAGAAAAGAAAAAAAAAGAAAGAAAGAAAGAAAAATAATCATATCTAAAAATACCAGTGGGGCAAGGTCAAATACATCAATATACACAATATGGGAGTTCCAGAGGGGAAAGAATGGAAGAAAGAGACAAAAAGAGTATTTGAAAAAATAATGGCTTAAAACTCCACCAGTTTGGTGAAAGGTATGAATCTACACAGCCAAGAATCTCTACCAACTCTTAGAATACAAAGAGATCCACAGAGACACATTATAATCAAACTGTTGTAAAACAAAGAGAGACTTTTGGAAGCAGCAAGGAAGAGATGTAATTTGTCATGTACAAGGGATCCTCAATAAAATTAATAGCCAGTTTCTCATCAGAAACCATGGAGGCCAGAAAGCAAGGGAAGGATATATTAAAGTGCTGAAAGAAAAAACAAACAAACAAACCAACCATCAAACAAAAATTCTATGTCTATAAAAATAAAGGTAAAATTAAGATTTTCCAAGATAGAAGCCAAGGGAGTCCATCACTAATAGATGTTTCCTACAAGTAATGTTAGAAGGAGCTTTTCAGGCTAAAATTAAGATATTACATAGTCACTCAAAGCCATATGAAGAAATAAAAACATCAGTAAAGGTAACTACAGGTAAACAGAAAAGCCAGCATTATTGTATTTTTGGTTTACACTGCTTCTGTTTCATATGTGACTTAAAAGGTAAATGTATAGTATAATAATTATAAATCTATGTTAATGAACACATGATGCAAAAAGATAAAATTTATGACAATAACAGCATAAAATCATGGGGGACAGAACTGTTAAGGAGCAGAGGTTTTTATATTACTATTGAAGTTAAGTTAGCATCAATTGAAACTAAATTTTTAAACATTTAGGATGTTAATTGTATTCTCAAGAGTAACCACAAGAAAATGTTAAAAAGTAATATAGAAAAGGAATTGAAGAGGGAATCATAATAGAACACTAGAAAAAAGCCAACAAAACAGAAAAGAAGGCAGAAATAGAGATATTGAGGAAGAATGAACTTATAAGACATGTAGAAATCAAACTTGAAAATGGCAGAAGTCCTTCTTTATAAGTATAGGTATCCTCCGCTTTCTTAAAATTTGTGTTTTGCCACTCAATTTTATGAAAGATTTACATTAGTACCTGCTTTGTTAACCAAAAGAAATCTGAAGAAGATTTTAGCTTTTACAAAAGAAAAAAAGAAGCTATTACCATACTAATGTAGGTATTTTTGTAAAAGTGAAGTGGGGTAACAAGAACTTTCAGAAAGCAAGGGATACTCTTCACTTTACATCGTTTGGACTTACGAGGTTTTCATAGGAACACTGCTTTCAGGTAGTATGGAAAAACTTGAATTACTTTAAATGTAAATGAATTAAAACCAATTAAAAGGATGAGATTGGCACAACAGATTGAAACAAAACATAATACAGCTATCTGCTATTTAAAAAGATTCACATTTAATCCAAAGATTCAAATGTGTTGAAAGTGAAAGGATAGTACAAATAGTAACAAAAAGGGAACAGGAATGGCTACACCATTATAAGAACAAGTAGACTTTTAGTCAAACATTGTTACAAGAGAGAAGGAAGGACTTTACATATTTATAAAAATGCTATAGGCAAAACAACTATAGGCCTTGCTACAAAATAGCAGAATCTCTATTTGAAAAACAACACTAGCTACCACCATTTCCCTCAAAATGGCCTCTAAACTGCCAACCTACACCACATTGGAATATTTTTCATTTTTGTAGCTCTGCAAAAGAAGACCACATATAGAAACAGAATTTTTCTGTTTTATTTTGTTCTTCTAGTCTCAAACCCTAATTTACTCCCTGGGCAGAGAATCACCTGGCCACACATAATCCTCTATCCTGCATGATTTCCAAGTATGTTGGTAACTTCACCCAAAAAAGCAGATTGATTTTGACAATCTGTGTTTTCTTCATGATTTTCATAATTGTGTTAAAGTTGTTTTAATTGGAAAAGTTACTATAATATTTGTCATATTTACTAATTATGATCTTTGCACACTTACATTGCATTGATAACCACAGAACTGAACATACATACAAATTTTAGTATTATTAGTCCAGTAAGGCATTTTAAATATATTAGTAGACTCACAAATGGATTAATCTGAATCAAATACAAAAAGAGAACATAATTAAGTTGTTGATGAAATAAATCATTTCAGTTAAAGTGCTAAATGAAATAACTAAGTAAACATTACTTTCAGTGAAATTCACTTTCAATCAAATTTTGAAGTTTGCTTCATTGTTTCTTGCCATTTTGTAATAGATTCATGAAAATTATTTCACTTGAATTTCCTCAAAATTCTTGTACAAGTTACATCAGGTTTTGTTTCATTCTTTCTTCTGTTTAAGTGTATTTATTAAAGCTCTTATAAATGACTGAAAGAAGAATAAAATCCAGTCCCCTTAAAAAGTCACATTTATTTAGGAAATAATATAATTTAAAATTGACAAAGAAGCCTAAGCTTTTCAGTGCTAAATTCCAAATGTCTAGACTCCCTCTTCCATTTCCATATGTGTCAAACACACACATACTTGTTACTTACAGTTTCTCAGGTTCAGGGGTTGGCAAATGATTATTTTTCATGCTTGTTTCAGTCATTTCATAACCTTGAACATCTTAGCAATATATACTATGCAGCCCAAAAAACATAAAAGTCGTACCATGTGAGTAACAATTGGGTGAGGAAAGAAGCTGGGGAGAAGACATCTGATGTGCATTACTGTTGTTTTTCTACAACTCTAACCAAATTATCAACCACTGGGCCCAGCAGGAATGTCACATCTGCAGGTGTAAGAGATCTGTGGACCCCTGGGGGAGAACAAGTGGTTATGGGAGGCTAGTTGCCCAAAACTAAGAGAAGCCAAGAGTTACTAAACCAAGTTTTCCCACCACTGAGACTAAAAGTCCGTACCTCTGCTGTAGAGAAGAATAAGAATGAAGAGACTCTATTTGCTGCCCTAAAGGAGACCAGCTTTCACCAGCAGAACACTACAAATTTCCAGATGTGGACTACAAACTCTTCCATTATGTGCGGGAATTACCATTGCACAAGGCATCCAGAAGTCAAGCTGGCACCAAAGAGTGAGGAGAACAATAAGCTAGCTAGCATAAATGACAATGCTCCTCTGGAACCAGAAGGGTTTTAAGCATAGAGTATAATTCAATAAAAATCATAGAAAAAAATTAGAATGTCTTATATCTTACCTACTGTTAAGCTAATAGTTATTTTTTTAAAGGTCATATCTGACTATGCAAATCTAAGTTATTTATCAAAAGATAGCATAAATAAAGCCAATATGCACATGTTAGAGTTAGGAAAATATCTGCAAAGAATACAAAAGGCCGTAGGTAAATACCATAAGTAGCAGTTATAAATTGCTGAAAAAAATGTAAGAACCTTCTATGTAGTAGTTATCTATTTCTTCAAAACAAATTGCTCCCCAAATTTAGGAGCTTAAAATAACCAATACTCATTTTTCACAGTTTCTGTGGGTCATGCTTCGAGAGTACCTCAGCTAGATTGTTCTTGCTCTAGATCTCTCACAAAGTTGCAATAAAGATTTTGGCCACTGTGGGTTCATGAAGTCTCAAAAAGGGAGAAGGGATCTGCTTTTAAGTTCTCTCATGTGGTTTTTGGCAGGCTTTATTTTCCTCATCACGTAGCCCTCTCCAATAGGCCTGCTTCATGACGTTGTAGCTGTCTTTCCATTGAGTGGGAGAATACTCAAAAAAGTGTTTGCAGCCTTTTTATAACCTAATCTCAGAAGTGGCAACCCATTACTTCTGTATTCTATTTGTCAGAAGCTAGTAACTAAATCTAGTCCACATTTAAAAGGAGTTTACCCAAGGGTATGAATGTCATGATGCAGGCATTATTAAAATCATCTTAGAAGATACTTCCTATACTATGGAAAGACGAACAAAGGATTGGTGGGTAATTTACAGGAGAGTGAATCCAAATGGAAAAAATATATATTGTTATATTATATTTATTATATATTATATTTTATATTGCATTTTATATTATATTTAAAAATCCATATGTATGAAGATTTTCAAAGTGCTAATTGAGGAAATGCATATTATTTAATAATTATCACTTTGCATCCATAAAATTGCAAATTTTTAAAGTGTAATTCCTACCAGAAATTTGAATTGTCATAATTAAAATTAAAATATATATATTACAAAAAGAAATTTCATTTCTTACCATCTATTTTGTAGAAATAATATCAACACTACTTAGAGGTATATGTATGCACATTACTTGTATTATCTTAAAACTGAGGTTGGTTTGGAGTGAGATAAAGGAATAGTAATAAAAGTGATGGCTAAATAAACTGTGGCTTATATTTACCATGAAATATCACATAACTTTTTTGGGGAGTGGGGAGGGAGCTCCCTGGCTGGGAATCGAACCCAGGTCACAGCGTTGAAAGTGCCGAAGCCTAGCCACTATACCACCAGGGAACTCCCTACATATAGCTTTTAAAAAATAAATAATTATATCTGTACCAGTTGTCTTGGAGAAATTTTTGATAAAATGTTATACACAGAAATAAACATAATGTGATTTTATTGTTATAAAATAAATACAATAAGTATTTATTGATCGATTGATCAATTGTTTTTATAAATTGCACCATATATAATGTGAGAAAAGAGAAATATATGACTAGAAAGAGAAATTATGGAGAGATAAATATTAGGTTGTTTACTTTGGTCAGATCTGACAGAGGAAGAATTGGTTTTAAAAGTGGGGGAGAAATGTAAAAAAATAGCTACATTTCATATACATTTAAAGTAATCAAATTTTATATACACATAAATACATAATTTTATACTTAAAGTCAACAGAAATGTTAAAGTATGCTTGTGGTTACATTTATGTATACACGGAGAAGCATAGATGATAGGAAGCTGATAGATGATACGCAGACAGATGTCTATCTAGAAATCTATATGTATATTTGAGAGAATGCGTGTACATACATCAGGAGGGACAATTAATTTCTTGAACTCATCCTAGAAAAAGGGCTGCATAACTCATTGCTGAACATCACCTTAGTCCCCTTCAAAGTACTCCTGTTGGGAAGCTACACACAAACACCACTGCCTAGTCACCCTGAAAAGCAATTTTGGAACTTTTTTCCTAAAAAAAAAGAGCTGTCATTGTACCCAAAATATGACCATTAAGTTTGCGAACTTGCCACCATGTGCTTACCTTACAAATAACTTGGTAAGATGTCATAACCTTGGCAAAGCTATGTGCTGCCCATGTAAGCACACGGTGGCAAGTTTGTGAACGTAATGGTTAGATTTTAGGGACAAGGACAGCTCTGATGGCCATTCAGAAAAAGTTCCAAAATTGCTTTGAAGGGTGGACTAAGCACTGGCAATGCACAGCTTCCCAAGGGGAGCCCTTCAAAGGTGACCATAGTGATGTTCAGCAGTGAGGTATGTAGCACTTTTTCTAGGATGAGATCACGAAGGTAATTGTCCAGTCTCATGTGTATATATAGAAATAGATGAAAGGATGAACAAAAATAAAACAAGAATGTGTCACTCTTACAAGCTCCTTAGAACCTGTGAAAGTTAATAAACAGAAGCCTCATTTAAAATGGAGTTGGGAGGCTGGGAGAGAGAATTCTCATGCACACATCACTCAAGACACATTACTGACTCCAAAAGGAAGACACACACCTTGCCTCTCCCACCAGAAGTGACACTACTGTTAGTGCTGGAACAACTCAGAAGTTAGAGACATCACACCCAGCCAAAAATCTATGTATAACTCCCATCTGTCCTTCACGTTTGTGGATTCCTACATGGAGTTGACCCTTTAACATGGGTTTGAATTGCGTGGGTCAACTAAAAACAATTCGAATCTAAGGGTACCTGTGCAGTTCACACCCATGTTGTTCAAGTGTCAACTATACTTTATTACCTCCGTTGGAGGGAAAAAGTTTTTCTCTCCGCCAGTAACAGCTCAGCCAATGGGAGACTGCCATAACTTGGCTAATGAAAAGTCACTACACTTTGAACTTTCAGTTTTCGCCAATGAACTCTTTGTTTACAAAAGCCTCTCCCAAGTGCATAAAAGAACAATTCTTTTCCTTTGCTTCTCTGGACTTAGGTGTGGTTGTCTGTTAGACTGCATCTCCTGAAATGCAATTCTTTATTGTTCCCAAATAAATCCTTTTCCTGGAGAAATATCTGTCTGTTTTTAAGGTCAACAAGCCTAAAAAGAAACAAGCAAAAACAGTTGCTTGTCTACCACTTGTGAGCCTGGTGGCTCTTCCATGCGATCAACTGTTTTAAGCTGGAGAGTTTACATCAGTCACTTGCACACACACCATCAGAACTAGTACTTAATGAGTAGGAGAATCATCTTCAATTAATATGGGTAAGAGACCTGCAGCACAGACCTGAGCACGTTACCCTGTTACCAGACAACTGTTCCCCACAATTTTAAGCATTCATTTATGCTAAATCACTTCAGTGTGTTTTGGCTTATGAGCTGATACCCTCTGTCATTTTATGTCTGTATGATTTTTAGAGTAAACCACATTTGAAATACGGTAACACTGTTAGAGCTAGAAAATGTATACTCTGTTAGGCAACAAGAAAAGAGAACACCAAAGGAAAGTCTTTCAAAACTGCAATTGATGTTTTGTCTCTAGAGAAGTAAAATGTTTTTAAATCACAGGTAAGAGGAATGAAGATTGACTGCACTATAAAGCATAGATCTGTAACCATAAGTAAAAAAGGAGCTAAAATCTTGTGTTTCACATTAGGAAATAAATTTTGAAACATTTAAGGTATACAATTCCAAAAGTTTATTTACAAAGCATGTGGAAGTTTAAAAATAAATAAATAAAAATGAAAGGCTATTTCTAAGTAGCAACCTAACCTCAGAAAACTTTTTCTGACCACAGTCAAATTCAGATCATTTAGATAGCTTTAAAAAGTAGCTTTTAAAACCACCAATTCCCACAGTACCATAAAGCACCAAGGAAGAAATAATATTTTAGTATTCAACTTGCCATTATAAAAGAATATTTCTGTCTTAACATATTTCAGATTCCCAGTGATTCAAGTGAAAAAGACATTTTTACTGATGCTATTGTGGATGCAATCCCTCAGTCTCAATTCCTTCTTGAGCAGTCTGCTCTTAAACATTTCACATGATGCTATCTTCATTCAATACAGCCTATGTACAATAGAAACGGAACATGGTATTCCTGTTCTGAATCTTTCTCCAAAACAAAACATTCTTTCTGGACAACTTCACTTCCACTTGACACTATATCATACCACCTCCACTAATGATGGACCATACCTAACACTGTCCCAAGACTGCAGTTTTACTCTAATTACTGTTACACATCCTGCAGATGAATGGAACAGCTAAAATTTATATGCATACTAGACACCACTGCCTACACGTCCATTCACCAGAAAGGTTTTCAGAGTTGTTAAGGAAGAGTAAAAATGACTAGGTATTTATCATGTAAAGAACTCCATTATATAGATCACTCACTAATAAAAGAAAAGTTATAGGAGACAACTTAACCCCCCCAAAATTTTTTCTAAGTGAATGGAAAGATGAGTAGTTCATGAAGACCTTGGAAACTAGAAAAATATCCATCAATGATTAGGATATTTAGAAGCAAATGTTAAGTAATTCATGGTGGGAGAAAAACTGTAACTACTAAATTTTAAGAGATTAAAATTTGAAGCACAAATGTTAAAGGGAAAAATAATTTGTGGTAAATCAAAAGAAAAGATGCATTTTAAAATAATGTTTTATTTATAAAATTGCTTAGATTTTAAAAATATAACAAGCCTCTAAGATACAAAATTTTAAAATATATAAAAGACAGCTTCTTGTTCAGAAAAAAATTGTAATGTCAATTTTAATGTTTGAAGAAATTCAAGGAAGTGCTAAAAACTGGCCTAGAATATTATAATAAAATACTCATATAAAGATATTTTTACATGTTAATACTCTCAAACACCATTCTCTCTCACGTATTTTTTTATTATCAGAAAGCTCTTAGTCTTTTAGGTTTTGTGTTTTCAGTGATCCTTATTCTTTCCAGTTTTAGTTTTCTCACTGACCCAAAGTTATTGCCAGCTCCCTCCCAAATCACTTCACAACGTCATTTTATCACCAGCAGTTGTCTCAGTGTACCACCACGTGCTATAATGGGAACCAAGAATAAGTTCTAATGCACTTGTTTAAAATCTCTATTATTAAACTGCTCATAAATTTCCTGCCCTGAAACTGCATATAATGGGTAACTAATTGCTTGGTTAAACTAACAGCACAAATAAATGAAATATAAGCCCAGTCTCTTACTATTTCAACCTGTGTAACTCTCATACCAAAATCTTGGGGGAACAAGAAACTAGAACTGGTAAAATATGTGTACTTAATCTTTATTTTAAAACATTCTAGGAAATTGAAAATAAAAGCATTATTTCAACAGA
Organism: Lyroderma lyra; assembly: GCA_004026885.1. Lineage (NCBI taxonomy): Eukaryota > Metazoa > Chordata > Mammalia > Chiroptera > Megadermatidae > Lyroderma > Lyroderma lyra. The sequence goes on from PVJL010003253.1 coordinate 90,318, forward strand.
GCAATTATAAAAATAAAAGGTAATTTATTTGAGTAAAAAGAAAATTCATGTCCTAATTCTTGAAAATACTTTTATGACTGAAGGCAACCCTCTGTGATAGAAGATGCAAGTCAGGCATTCCTCTTTTCCCTTAAACAAGTTGCCATTCTTGCCTGAGGCCCTTAGCTGTAGCTGGGAGCCAGAAGAAGAACCAGTGGTCTGAATTCCAGCCCAAAGTTGATCCTCTGGTTAAAAAACAACCCTTCATTTAAATCTCTAACCAAAATGCTTTTGTTATTCTCTTAAATAGGCTATAAATTCAGGAAACAGGAATATAATGTGCATGTGAAGGACACCTATTTTATGAAAAGCTATTATAATATTAATAGAGTAATATACATATTTAATAAAATCAACATAAAATAGAAATTAATAAACAACTGTGTCATATCCAGTGATTCCATTCTGAGTAATATTATAGAAGTATGGAAGACAAAAAACATAGACTAATATTAAAGTCATGATAGTTTAAATGGGTCCAAAACTAAATATTCTCCAGTTTTACAACTATTGAGTCCCATAATCTTATTTATTTTCTGGATAATGAGTTTTTATATTTAGAACTGCATTACTTTAAAGAAACTTAGAATGATATGGAAAGATAGGAAACCACCAAAAAAGCATGTATGAGTCACTGATTTAAGCATATTTGTCTTTCAAACAAACTACAATTCATTGTAATTTTCTTTAACTCAAAATCGTTTAATATTCCTGGTTTTAGCATATGGTTTTTGAAATTAGCAATATGAAAAAAATAAGAAAAACAGATTGATATGATTAAGTATTTTAAAAATGATAGCATTGATCTTTGCAGCAATTAATAGTCTACATTTCCACTTATACTATTATTAATAAATATATTGTACTTTCCAAAAACAAGTCAAATATTTAGAATGTAAAGAACATTAAGAAATTAAACCACAATGTAAAACAGAACATGTTTCAAGAGTACCTTTAAAGTGTAGTTGAGGGGCATGAGAAATAACAATTAATACTGCTAATTCCCCGTATTAGGAATTACCCCCATACTCACACACATATGCTATGCATCTGTGATTATTGCACAATAAAAGTTGTAAAGAACAAAACAGTAATATCAAAGAGAGAGAATTCACAGAAAATACTGATTACATTTGATACGATTTGAAACCTGGCTTTGAGTGAGAATCTGCTTCGAGAAATGCTTGGACAATGAAATGGCCTTGGGAACAATCATAAACAGAAAACTAGAGACTAGATTTACAAAGAAATAAATATATACATAGTCTATAAAGCAATGTTGTGAGCACTATGCTGGCAATTTTCCAGGAGCCCTGAGAACACGTCTAATCTCCCTCCCTCTCCCTCTCTCTCCCTCTCCCTCTCTCTCTCTCTCTCTCCCTCTCCCTCTCCCTCTCTCTCTCTCTCTCTCTCTCTCTCTCTATCTCTATCTCATCAGCCAAATCAGTGATGTTCTTGCAAGACCATCAGAAGTCAACGTTACATTCCTGGAGACCTCCCCTTTGCATCACTGACACTTAAGCAATGAAAAATAAAACACCATCACTGCATTAGTTGTGGAATTTACTCCCAAATAATTTCCACATTGGGAACTGAGTTGTACAAAAGAATCGCTGAAAGAGACTACACCCCACTGTAATTCTCTTTGTAACTCATCCCACCTGTGCATGAAAAAACACACATATTATCAAATAATTTTGCTAGGTGGTTGCTAAAGTTGACATCCCTTCAAAAGGACCATTTTCTGCGTGTCTATTTGAAAGCATATTCCTCTCAATTATTCATACCTTCTTCCTCTCCACTGCCTCTTTCCCCTCAGAGTAAAAACCGACTCAACCCTAGAAAAATCCTCCCTGGACTAATCCTGATTGAGTCACTGCCCTCTACTCTCACATTTACTGCCAAGCTCTGTGTTTAATTAAATTTATTGGGATGACATTGGTTAGTAAAATTATATAAGTTTCAAGTGTACATGTCCATAATACATCATCTGTATATTGCAGTGTGTGTTTACTACCCAGGGTCAGTTCTTCTTCCATCACCATATATATTTGACCCCCTTTTTTCTATTTTACTACCCTCCCCCCTTACTCACTGCTAACTACTAAACGGTTGTCTGTGTCAATGAGTTTTTTGTTTCTTTGTTTGCCTTATTCATTTGTTGCTTTCAGTTTTATATTCCACATATGAGTGAACTCATATGGTTCTTGACTTTTTCTGTTTGACTTATTTCACTCAACATGATAATCTCAATATGTTGCTGAAAATAGTAGTATTTTACCTTTACTTATCAATTGTATAAATGTACTCCATCTTCTTTATCCAATTATCTTTTAAGGACACTTTGGTTCTATCCATAGGTTTGGGAAGTTCTCCTTGACTACTTGCTTGCATAGATTCTCTGTGCCCTTCTTCCTCTCTTCTTCTGGTATATCCATTATTTTTATATTGCTCTTTCAGATAATTCTTACAGAGTTACATTATTTCTCAACTCTCAAATCTCTCTCTTCTTCCATCTACATCATTTCCAGATTTCTATCTTTGATATCACTAATTCTTTCCTCTATCTAGTCAGCTGTATTTCCTATGCTGGCTATTTCATTCTTCATTCCTTTTATTGAGTTCTTCAACTCAAGAATTTCTATTTGGTTCTTTCTGATAATTTCAATCTCTTTGGTAAAATATTAATTTTGTTATTTCTGAGTTAATTAAATGACCTATCTGAGTTGTCTTGCCTCTCATGGAGTTTTTTTCAGAACTGCAATTTTGAATACTCTGTCATTTAAGTCATATTTCTATCATTAGGTTTATTTTCTGGAGATTTTAAATTTTATTTCTGAGCTGCCTTGTTACATTGGTTATGTAATTAATGCATTATTTCTCTTCTTGGGCATGTACAGAAGTGAATTTTGCAGCAGGTTGATATGAAGAGTTCTTTCTTTCTCTTTACAGTAGGTAGCACTGAAGCATTATTTTCTCTCGAGTTCTTTCTGCTTCATGAGTGGTGGGATATTTCCTGAGGAGGTGGGCATCTCCTCTGGGACCAGGTTGCCTCAGTCTCAGTGCACCAACTCTATGGAAGGATGTGGTGGGTGATGGGGTTCTGCACCTCTGAAATTTTAGTGCTGCCCCTGCAGCCAAATGCAGAGTTGGTAGGTTTTTCACAGCAGCCCTAGGTGCCCCCGATGCAATCAGCCATAAAAGGTGAGGGCAGGGTGAGCTGGGAGAGGTGGCTGGTGTGTTTGTGGCTTTGTTCTCTTCTGCATAATGATGGCTGCCAGACCACAGCTGCCTTGCTCCTACAGAGGCTCCCTGTGTTTGTAATTAGCTGCATTGTGTGTCTGCCACTCAGGAACTGTCTCTCCAGTTCTCAGGGCTATAAAGATTTTCTGTTCTTTAATCTGAAATTGCTACTGTTTCCTCTCTTTCTTCCTTTCTCTCCTTCCTTCCTTCTTCCTTCCTTCCTTCCTTCCTTTTCTTTCTTTCTTTTCTTTCCTTTCTTGGGCCCACTGCTAGCAGGAGAGCTCTGGGAGGTTATGAGAGGCAGCCAGGTTCAGGGGCTTTGTTTTCTTTCTTGCAGTGAGGGCTGTTAGACAACAGTTGTTGCACTTCTGCATTTGGTCTTTACCCTGAGGTCTCTGCTTCATTACTGGGTTCAACAATATTATATGCTAATCCTGCAGACAAAATTGTTAGAGTCACATAGAGTGCACCTGTAGTCTCAATTCTTCCCTCTCTCAGGACCACAGTGAGCTTAGGTCTGCGTCCTGTGGCCCCCATCTCTGCACTTCTCCCTTCCCTCCTCCTGTTTGCCCCAATTTGCCCACCTTCAGATATTTTGATGTGTGGATCTCTCAGACATCTTTGTGTATTGCATAGGAAACCTTTTGTTGAATTATAGCTGTTCAATTTGTTTTAACTTCAAGGAGAGATTTACAGGGGCACCCCTCATGCCACTACGTTTCTTTTGCTTTCACTACCAAGCTTTTTAAAAAAATAGTTTAGGGTTGACTTTACTTCTTTGACTTCTCTCACCTTCTTGTTCCTGCCCCACAAATAAAGAAAGTACTTACTTAAATATTATCAAAAATCTATGAGAGATCAAATCCAAGTGCATTTTCAACTTTTATCAATGATAATAATGGTAATGATGATGATAACAATATACTCATATCTGACGTTATTGAGCACTCACTACGCCTGGCACTACACTAAGCATTTTGCATGTATTAGCACATTCATCCTCACAATAACCTTCTTTTTAACAGCTGTTTTTTAACAGTAACTTGAAGAAATTACAGCTTCCACAAACAGACTGATTTTCTTCAGGTTGCCCAGCTAATACGCACCTAGTCACATTGCAGTATGTTGTATATTTTCTATTTTCATGAATAATTTATCCATGGTTTTCTCTTTGGTGCATTTGAATCTCTTACCTAGTCATACCTGACTTGTCTGCTGGCTGTAGGAGGTGCTGCTTCATCTCCTTCTGTTAAGTCCGTCCTTCTAGTCAACCTTCTCATGAGGTCTCATCCTCTCCATTAGATTATCCTCCTCTTGTACCATTTGAATAATCTCCCCTTAAGGATAAATTTTAGGTTTAGATTTCTGGCCAAGACTTGCCTCCTGTTCTGTGGTACATGTACCATTGATGCTCTCCTTCTCCCTTTCTGTCCACAGGTCTCGTCCTTTCTCTCACTCTTCCCATCTACCCAATCTTGCAAAAACTTAGAATCTTATTTTACACTATTTTAAAAATCTGTTCAGACATAAAAAGTAAAAACCTATGTGATTTTATTCACATGTGAGATATAAAACTAAAAGCAACAAACACACAAGACAAATAAAAAACCAAAAACTCAAAGACACAGACAACAGTTTAGTTGTTACCAGAGTGTAAGGGGGAAGAATGGAGTAAAGAAGGTCAAATATACGGTGATGGGAGGAGAACTGACATTGGGTGGTGAATACACAATGCAATATATAGGTGATCAATTAAAATTGTATTCTTGAAACCTATATAATTTTAATAACCAATGTAACCTGAATAAATTAAACTTTATTTAAAAATTAAAAGTAAAATAAAATAAATAAAAATCTGCCCTTTCTCTTCTCATGTATATTTGTCTAGGTGAAGAAACATATTACTTCTTCCTGATTAATTGGAATTTCCTTATGTTAAGACAAAAAATTAAAACCAACAATTTAGAGTCAGAAAGTCCTATATTTGAACAGCTTGGAGACTTACTATGTATTCCTGAAGAAATTCCTTTACCTTTCTATATCTCAGTTTTCCCCTCGGTGAAACGGAAATAATAGTGTTATTGTGTGGATTAAACAAACTCATAGATATAGTTCAATAACATAATAATGACTCAGAAAAAAGCCTTAATTATATTATTAACCTCAATTTTTCACCCTAGATTTCTTTCCAATCCACTCTCATAAAGCAGTTCAAAAATTTGCATGATTTCTTTTCAGGCTCAGTTCCCTCAAGCTTTTCAGATTTATCCAAAGCCTTTTTTTCCAGATCTACTTCCATTATACCATCTCCTATTTCTCCATCTCACCAAGTATACTCTCAATCTCTAGTTTCATCAAACATGACTTCTTTTACTCACCTTCCTACCTTTTCTTAAATAATTCTCTTCCCTCAATAGTTCTCTCAATATATTCTGACCCTAATATTCACAACTCAAAATTCAATCTACCCTTTATGATAGAGGTAACATTTCAAACAATCAAAATTGTTGTTTTCTTTTATCACTCAGTTAAGCTTAAGTTCTCCCTCTTCTATGTCCACATACCATTTATTTACTGAAATAAATGCCATTTATTAAAAATATTTCCTTTGTTGGCATTATTTAGTTATGTATCTGTCTCTCCACAGACAGGAAGACACAGACATTCTTGGTCTACATTCTGCCCTCTTACTCTACCAATCCAGTGCTTTGCAGAGTAAATTCTTGACAAGTACTGGACAAATTTTCTTAAATGAAATATTTTCAGACTTAATATCTTCTATAAGTAATGACAGGGAGGAAATTTTAACTTCTTAATATGGATTCTCCTCCCAAGAAGACCTTGGTCTCTGTGCAAGTAATACTTGCTGTGCTCATTGGAATGAGGCAACTAAAACAACAGATAATCTATAAATTACTTTCTATGGGATGTTCATTCAGTTCATTGAAGAGTTTGTGTGATTGGAGCACGTGAATGAAAAAAGCTAAATTTCTTATGAGAAGAGAATAGATTTAAGAGGAAAGGGGTTTGATACCGATGGAGATAAGGAAGGTATACCTTTCTGAGAAGAACAGAGACATGGAATTAAAAAAAAATTATTTTCACGTGGCGCTTGGTTGCGAGATATAAAGTACTTTTTCAACTTCTCCATGAAATTGTAAATACAATTTTGTATTTCCTCCAAAACACTGTAGAGTTCAGACTGATTTGGGAGGGTTGTGTCAATCAATGAACTAAAGCCTCCTTCAGAATGGGCACAGGACAAGAACTAAATGGGGCAACCATATCTGGATTATATTTATGTAATATTCTGTGAATATTCATGTTTACAGGAAATGAGGTATAATAATTTAGTTTAATGGTGACTATTGTCTGGTTCTTTTCTCACTTTATGCTCCAAATTCTGTATTGCCTGAGTAATTACCATAACCACTTAACCAAACAATTACATAGAGCCAGTAAAATACAGTATCCTATTAAGTAGAAAATAATAATAATAACAATACCTGCTATTTTTTACCAATAGTAGCTTCTACTGACAATATGCCAGGCACTGTCCTAAATTTATCTCATTTAATTCTACCTATAACCCAATATTACTAGAATTCCCACATTTTATAGACTTAAAGAGATTCAGTCCCACAACAAGTAAGAAATGTGGTCGAGGGGTTCCCCGGTGGTGTAGTGGCTAGGCTTTGGCACTCTCATCGCTGTGGTCTGTGTTCGATTCCCAGCCAGGGAACTATCCCCAAAAAAACAAACAAACAAGGAAATGTGGTTGAGGTTAAGTTTGTTTTAATGCACTTTAATGCAGATATTCTCAACCACAGTTTTTATTCCTATTAAAGAATTCAAAGTTATATAATACATAAGCTCTACCACCAAAATGCTTACAACTTTATTTAGGCAGATTTAGCAAATATTATTTAAAAGATAACCCAAAATGGTTGGGATTTGAATTTCTAATTTTATTTTTAAAAATAAAAGTATAGAAAAATACTTGAGACTTAAATATTCTGATTGCCTCAAACTCTAAATTAGCAAGTATTATTAGCCAAGCATGGTAGAATTGACCATCTTTAGACAAGAGGAATGCCAGATTGATCACTGTGCTGAATAACACTCAATAAACCAAATGTTAATAGATGGCTTTCTTTGGTGAATCAGGTACATAAAATTTAAATAGGTATCTATAAGTATTTCTAAAGAACAGTCTTCATATTCTACTTCATTGTCTTGGCCTTTTGGTAGCCTTTTAGTAAATATCTTACTAGATTTAGAATACTTTTTTCCTCCAAATGCCCACAAGTAAATACTGTATATAGTCTAATATAATTTTTAATTTCCTCTTCTGTTCTCAGTTAAATGGCTATTATATTTTCAGAATTTCATTTTGAGGTAGTCCTAAATTATAAACCAGTAAATTGTGTTTCTACATTATGAACGTCCTAAGACAAACATCATAATTGTGTTTCTTTTCCTACTAAGAAACATTACAGTTTATTCTTGGGAATCATTTAAATGAAAGGAAATCCCAAGAAATTAAACAGAAGTGAAGTTAAAGTTTATATTGTTTAAACAAGGAAACACTAGATTTTGCTTGGGAATTAGAATAAGACTTGCTCTTGGGACAGAGACTAATAAATTATATAAATAAAAATCAATTTAATATAGATCAGATTTTTGTGACAGTGCATAAAAAGAAATTCCAAGTTAATATAGACACTAACTATTACTTCAGGAATAAAACAAAGGCCGAATATTCTTACATAAAGGAATATCAACTGTATATTGACTTTAAAACAAATAATGCCCTTATTTAGTTGATAACAACATTAATTTTATGACAGCATTTAAATTTATGTGACAAACAAAAGTAAATTCACAGCTTTGTACCTTTTCACTTTATTCCATAAACAAACATGGCTTTCACCTAAAGAAAATAAGGGTACAGGAATATAACATTGGTGGACGCAATTCTTTAATTGAGAAATCTTAGTGGTTATATTAGGTTCTCTATGTTGGTATGGCACATAATCACATTATGAGGTATTTTTCTGTTTTTAATCCTTGTCTATGTACCCAACAGACCAAAATGCCTTCTCTGGAGATTAAGATACAAATGACTAAATTATGCCTTATACTGTGTGTAATAAAATGGCATATACACAATCTGTACAGTTCATACTGGTTATCCTAAATATTCCATTGCTTTATTTTTTAATAGAAGGAACAATGTGACATTTTGACACTTACCTTATGAAATTTAGCCTTTTGTTTTTATTTTAATCTAATTATTTAAAAAATATATATAGTTTTATATAGAAGACATACACTTTACATGTATGTATGTACGTGTGTGTGTGTGTGTGTGTGTGTGTGTGTGTGTATGTAGGCTGTCTGGAAAGTATCCAGCCATGTAATTTGAAAAATAGAGTCATTTAGGGTTGGAATTTTTTCTAGACAGCCTTCTTATATATATGTAATATATAAGAATATTTAGGTGATGGAAAGAGAAGTCACATTAGGTGGCGAACTTACTATACAACAAGCTGACAATGCACTGTAGAATTGTATGCCTGAAACCTATGTAATCCTTGCTAACAGATGTCACCCCAGTAAGTCTAACAATAAAAATAAATTTAAAAAAATATTTAGAGAATATTTTTATGGGCATGAAAAATGTAATGAAAATGCTTATATGGCTATGAAGAATTTGGAACAAATGATTTTCTTTATGTTAACATTAAAACTTACCTCATTTATTTGAAATAAGGAATTAAATTTTTTATAAAGTTGAAATTTTTATTGTAATCTGCTTCTAAACAAAAGTTTAGTTCTTTGTCTCAGTCTCCCAGCCCACTTTCATCGTTTTACCTTTTTTAATGTATTTTCTATTCCAAATCGGTAGCATGCTTTAAATTTAAACATGGGGGAGATCACATCAACTATTGTTCTTCTTGGTGAGGTACTTTAATATGATAATGTTTTCATAAACTAATCAACTTGATCAGAAATGCTCATTCATTCAGTTATTAATTCCACAAATAAAATAAGGGTATCTACTACATATCCATTATAGGGCCTGAAGGTATAGCAGTGTGTACCAAACATAAAAATTCTTTCCATTATGTATTCTGACTCTAACTAGCAATTGTTTCCCTTTGCATTGGTGAGATAAGCTAGCCAACCTGAATCCTCACTCCCTGTAACCAGGCCAGTCTTAAGTGTGTCAGCATAAGGTAGGTTTTAAGCTTTTTAAGAGCTTCCTTTTATTCTGAAAACGTGCAAAAGTTTTAAGAAAGCATTTGCTTTCTTTGGGTGGCTTAGAAACAGCAGATTTTTAGTATGATAGTGAAATGATTAGCAGAAGCAGCTCCTGGATCATCTGCCTGTGACAGCCTGATTCCAGTTACTGAAGACTCGGAGCTACAGAAATTTGACAATGGAAAAAAAGATAGCTGGGATCAAATCTTCTAGACAGAAAGTGATACTCATAACCACAAGGGAGGTGTCTCCAGGAATAAAGCAGAAGTTAGGATTGGTGATTCTAGCTCTATAAGAAGACCACGGAGATATAGGAAAAACAGATTCCAACGGAGTGTGGAGAAGGAACTGAAAGCTCTTAATGTCCAGGCCCCTGTAGTATGGAGATTTGGCTTGGGAAACAATGAGGCTATATGAGTATATGGTTATGAAGTAAGACAACTATAGCTCTGGAGTCCTAGCATATGATACTGCTGTGAGCTCTGCAGGGGTTTTTACAAATGGGAACTAACAAAACAGCAGGAAGAAAACTCATACTTTCCACTTTTCTCAGTTCAGCATCAAACTTTGGGAAGCAGGACACCTAAACCACACCACTTTCATATTAGCCAAGCCCCTGTGGTTCTTGAAGAATTCAAAAATTAGGAGGAGACCTCTCCCTACAGTAGACTTCCTGCTAATAAACAAGTGTGGGGTGGAATGATGTATTGATATAACAAAATTATTACCAGACTTGTACTCTGGGGTACTGAAAAAGTACACTCAGGTTGAATTAATTAATATCTAATTAGTATTTGTCATTTGTTTGACATTTTTTTTGTATTTGCCCTTTACATTCAGGATGATAAGAAAAGTTTAAACAACTAAAAAAAAAAAATGCTTAAACTCTGACTTTTCAAGGGAACATTCAATTTTAAATGGAAGATTTATAGCAACTTTTCTGCCTGACCCTGTAAACATAAGCCAAGACAGAAGAAAAAAAACAAAACAAAACTATGCTGCTTCTAGGATCTACTCAACTTTCTCCTGCATTTTACAGCTACTCCCTACTGTGCCATCCTCAGAGGCGATAAAGGAGAACTGTTTATTACCAAACTTTTCCCAGCCTCCATCTTCTTATTCCCTTGGGTCCATATACTTGAAGACTGTGATTGTGTCTTAACTGAAATAAATCTTATATGGAATTGTAAGTTCTATAAGAAAGCTAAACCATAACCACACAACTTTTTCATAGAGTAGACAAAATAATTTTGCCTCTGAGGGCCTCTAACTGTGGCAGGTAAGAATATCTAAGGTAACAAACTCAGTGACCCAGCCTTCAGAACCGTGCAAGTTCAGCTCTCTAACTACTTAAACCTCATTTTCCTGCATATCCATCATGGCTTCAGACACTTTGGTCTTCTTTCAGGCCTTTAATATGCATCATGCCATTTTATGCCACATAAATTTTCTTCACTGTCATCTCCATAAGGAAACTTCTTCTTTCTCCTTTTAATTAGTTAACACATCTTTCAGATCTCAAACCAATTGTCATTTCTTAGAGACACATTAAAACCCCTATTACATATTTTCATGGCAGGACAACCTATTGGCACAGCTTCTATTTTGCATTGTGATTATATTTTAATGCTTTCCCTCCCCCAAGATTGTAAATTACAACAGAGCTGCTAATATCCTTATTTCTTAACTCTTTGTTTTACATCTATTCCTAATACAAGATAAATATTGAATTAATATTTACGCAGTGACTGAATGAATGGAGGAGGTGAAGATCTCAATAACCTGTAATAATTCTGTCAACTATTACAAAATCTAATATAAAATGAATAAATGCTAATTCCACCATTTATATCCATAAAACCAATTACACAAGTACAGAATGGGGAGCATGAAACAGGCATCTCATATAAAAGTATATTTTAGTGTTCAAGGTAATTATAATTTCCTGGTGAATCAACAGTATGACATGAATCACTAGAAGTATAGTTTCCAAAATCAGAAGTGATTTACTCTTTATACTCCAAATTGATCAGACGGTATCATGACAACTGTGGAATACCATTTTTATAGGAATGCCAATAAATTGAAGCATATTCAGAAAGAAGAAATTGCCATAAAGAAACTTGGAAAGTCACTGAAAAGAGCTATCTTGTGTTTATTTATTCATTCATGTATTCATTTAATGCATTCAATGAATATAATTGATTATATCATACCAGGCACAAATCTGGGCAGTTGGATATATCAGCAAGCAAAATAGACAATGATCCCTGCCTCCTGTAGCTTGAATTCTTTAAGGAATGACAGATAATAAATATAATAAACCAGTGAATTATTCTAGTATATTAAAAGGTAATAAACACAGTGGGCAAAAAAATGCTGAACAATTAAAGGGGCTCTGGGGTGCTCAGATGGGATGACAGATAAAATGTTAATACTGTGATGAGGATTGGCCTTATTGAGAGGTGATATTTGATCAATGAATAGAAGGAAGTGAGAAAGTCAACCAAATGGATATATAGGGAAGAATGTTTTAGGTAGAGGAAACACCCCAGTGAATGAATGTCCTACCTCAAGGTGGAGATTGCATAGCATGTTAGAGGGGCAGTAACAAGGTCAGTACAGCTGAGGCAGTGTGAGTCAGCGGGGAGAGCACAGGAGAGGCTGCCTGAGAAGTGGTAGGAGATCAGATCAGGGAAGGCCTTGGAAGGCCATGTGCAGGTATTGATGTTTAAGATGAGTAAATAAATGAAACAAGATAAAAATCTACATTAGAACAAATCAAAGTGTGGAAATCATAAAATGGCTAAATTTAACTCTATTTTAATATTATTACTAAGAATTAACATTATTTAAAATAGAATAAGCCAAAAATCAGAAAAGAAAAATAAAACAATAGGCTATCTGATCATCATGGACAATTTTTTTAAATTTACAACTTTAATAAAATGGATCTTGAATGTGAGTTCTTTAACTCATGCCCATTTTATTTATGAAAAATGGAGGCAGAAGATAAAAAAAATGCAAGAAAAATAATATTTCAAAACCCCATATATCCTATTTTCTTTTTCATTTTTGTCATATTTGAATGCAGATATTTCCTCATAGCTCATCAGGATTTAAAGGAAAAGATACCAAAGAACATATTTTAGTGCCATCAGCATGTTTTGAATAATAATAATATATATTTTTAATATTATGTTAAAATTTATGATTAGCGTATGCTTATAACACAGCATATGAAATGTATAGTACATAAAATCTATAAATATATTACATAAATATTCAGTACTATAAAGTAATGTTAGCATGTAATATAATATTTTAACCATTATATCATAAACATCACGAATGTATGTCATTGAAAACTGAACATGATTTGCCTCATACCATTTTTCTCCTCCTGTTACATAATGAAAATAGTAAGATTTCCAGACTATCTATTCAAGATATTCCTCGTTCAAGATACATTTACTTTTTAAAAAGTAAAATTTTTTTTAAAAACTTTCAAGTTATTTTTAAGTGCTACCTAGTTTCTATTTGTTTTCCCAGTTGACAATAAGAACAATTTAAGTCAACAAAAAATGCACCTCAGTTCACTATTAAGCTCTTTTAAAATAAAGCTACTCCCTGTATTTAAGCAGTGTATCCATCTTGCAAATTCTTTATAAGGAAAATATATGTGAAGACACACACACACACACACACACACACACACACACACCCCTTTCTAAAAATGTGTTCATTGTTCCTCAGAAGTCACCAAGCAGCAAACCTAAATGAGACTAACTCACTCAGCTCACTAGTCAGTTTAGAAAGAGAAGGAGGTCTTCAAAGTGAAGTGGACAGATTGAAGAACGAGGAGGGGGTAATGTTTTCTGGAAGTAGCTCTTAGAAATCCTGTTCACAGCCTGGAACTGCATAAATTTTCTCTGCATACATTATTGCTACCTTGGGGGCCATGATAGCATATGTATTTTGGATTTTTCAAGAAACAGATATAGGTATCTGAATATGTGTATTTAATGCATAAATATTATCATAATTTTCCTTCATAGGACTCTGTAGTACCTTTGGACTGTACTATAATATATAGAGTAAATAAACAGTAATGCATTGAGAATGTATTTCTTTTTTTGAGGAAACACAAGGTAGGGTTGAAAGGGGACTGAATTTTATTGCCCAATTTAGAATACCTCAGATGTGAAAAATCATGAAGCAAATAAACTAAGCAAGACAGTACAGACATTTGGTGGCAACACTGACTCCACCAGAAGAATCAATTTGAATATATAAACTGGAAACAGAATCTTGGAAAAGCAAGAAAATCACACTTATGAACTAGTGTAACAGCTAGAAAAGTTAAATAAGCAAACTAACCTATTGTTAAAATGCATCATGTACTACGATTAGGAGGAAGGCTAAGCACTAGTCAGGTGACTTTAATAAAACCAGTAAGTATAGTTTCTTGAACACCTGTAGGTTATTATTGTGAAAAGAATGTTTTTATTTGAATATAAATTCAGTCCTTGATGTGTTTTTTCAGAAAAGAGAGATATTCAATGTGCTTAGTGTTGCTATTCTTTGTATACATGATAGAACAGGATGATAAAAGCAAATGATTATAATCTATTTGATTTCCCAATAAGTTCCCTCAAACACAAACTGACAAATCTAATATGAATCCCCAGAAATTTAGTTACTTCTAAGCCTCAGTACTCTGGAATACATAAAATAAATATATGATCAATGAAATGAAATATGACAAAACATTTCATATTGATGTTTTCTTCTTTCAAAAAAATGCCTTTTTGGTTAATGCCCCAAGTCATTTTCTCCATACATTTTCTTTTTCACAATGTATAGATTTCCTAGTTCTGATCTCAAGTTCAGGGAGCCTGGGGAGAAGTGGGAGATTTCTTCAAACCACGGCTGTTCTTCAGCCTTTCACATGAGAAAATTGTTAGGAGCATTAAAGTATTTCTGACTATGCTGCATTCCTTTGCTCAGAGTGAGTTTTGAGAACACATCCTTTTCTCATTATATTTCCATAAAATATATTTGATCTATTCTATTCTTAGAATACCTCTGATGTGGTCTGTGAGTGGAGCACAGTATAAAAATATTTCTTTTTTATATGAGACAAAATGTTTCCATTTCTTAGACACATAAAAAAATCACTCTATAGCACTCTAAGAAAGTAAAACTTGTCGGATCCATAGTGCTCAAAACAGACCACAAAGGCCCCCTCTTCCTCTACTGTAGTTCAGAACCTCACCCAAGGCACAGAGCCCTCTGCAGAACAAAAGGAAATCAGGAAGAAAAAGGGAAGTCAGGAAGACTAGGAAAGATCCTAGATAATCTGACAAAGAAAGCTAATTTATATTGAGAAGAAACAAAAGAAGTTAATGCTCATCCTCTAGGACTATGTGAGTTCAATGATAGTTGTATTGGGAACGAAAACATCGTCAAAGATTTTAATAGTTTAATGTGGATAGTTAACATTTCCAACTGGTGATGAATAGTTGAAATATTTGCTTGGTTAATTCAATTTAGAAACTACCAGAAGCCAAATAAGTTGTTCTTGAAATTTTCTACCACATGCTCCAAGTACACAGCACGAGGCCACACATCTACAGCCTAACCTGGTTAGGACTATTGATCATTCCAGGAGAAAGCAATTCTTTTTTAAAACATTTTCTTCAGAATACTTGTCTTGGCATCTCCTTCAAAAAGAACACCTACCTAAATCTAGTTTGTCAGGATCCAATTAAAGCTAAAAATTAATCCTGAAGGATGTCCATACACAAATTCACTTCAAAACTAAAAACATGAAAGTAATCTACCACATTAATTCTCTTTAATTATTCATGTAACTGCGTGCATATAATTTTTATGATAAATATAAGTTCTATGAGGGCAAGAATTTGGTCTCTCTTACTGCAATATTCCACATGTCTAGAACAGTGCATGATACACAGTAGTTAATAAATAAATAAATGAGTTGGGATGCTGGATCTCATTCTTACTTCCTTTATTGCTGAAAGGGAAATACAAAAAGTGACTATAATTAGCCCAGTTAAACTGAGAATTTTTTGATGATCCATGAAGCCCTTATCCTTCTCAGATGAGATAATTGACTACATGGGAAACAATTGCTCCTTGCAAAAGATACACTCATAGTTATAGACATGTCTGAATTCTTTTTATAAGAGGTAAATGCAATGTTCCAAAAATTCTAAGTATTTCTGTAAAGGAGAATACTGAATCATGCTATAGGTTTAAGCTTTCATACAGTCTCCACAGTACCATAGAATTAACACCAGCAATATTACTGCCATTGATATTGGACCAAAATAAGCAGATGTATGTACAGTCCCTTCTGCTGGAATGCAAAAATCATGCAATAAAAACAAAAACAGCAGGTGTTGGGAGTTCCCTGATGGTGTAGTGGCTTAAGGCTTCGGCACTGGCGCTGTCAGCGCTGCGGCCTGGGTTCGATTCCCAGCCAGGGAGCTACCCACATACCAAAAAGAAAAAAAAAAAAAAAAAAAAAAAAAAAACAGCAGGTGTTATGGGGAGAATGTCACTGGGCATGACACTCAAAAACACTGTCAGTGACTCATTCAAGAAAGCTAAATCTAATAAAAATGGAAGCATCACTTTACACATGCTAAGTGGTTAAGAAATACATAAATACTACAGTAAATGTCTTAATGTCTTAAAAATGACCTGAAGTTTTTACTTATAAAAGTGAGTCTCAGAAAGG
Source organism: Lyroderma lyra (assembly GCA_004026885.1). Lineage (NCBI taxonomy): Eukaryota > Metazoa > Chordata > Mammalia > Chiroptera > Megadermatidae > Lyroderma > Lyroderma lyra. Next base: position 106,636 of record PVJL010003253.1, read on the forward strand.
TTTAGCTAATGTGTTATTGTGAAAGGGTGGGAGGAGGGCTACATGAAATTGGACAGGTATGGAAGTGGTGGCTAATACCACACGTGGTCAGCAAGGTAACAAGTATACAGATGATTGACATGTGCAAACATGCACTTTGTGGACTCCTAAGCTGCTCATTTCTACTGAGTCCAGTTTTCCATGTTTACCTTATGTTTCTTTCAGACAAAATTGTGCATAAGTAATTGCAAAATTTGCATAATACAAATTATTTTCTAATATTTCAATCACATTAGAATAAATTCATGTTTTCAAAACAAGTGCTACAGCAGAGCTGCCTTTATCACCTTCCAACAGAATAAAAGAGAAACCAGGGCATAAATCTCAGCCTCATCAATACATGATCATCCTAGAAATTTGCATTTGACACTTCTACTTTAAATAAAATCTATTTTATACACTTCTTAAGAGCAATAGATATTCAGTAACATACCAAGGAGTGTGTTCTCCAACTCTTTTTAATACAACATTCAATAAATATTGTCTGTTTAAAAGTTCAGATCTATTGTAATATACCACTCTAATTATACAGGTTCTGGCTGCTAAAGTAGCAGGGGTAAAGTGTAGAAATTACAATATAAAGCAAAAACTTTGTAAGGTCATGGTTCTTCTAAAGGGAGTTCAGCACCTGAGACGTCAAAATTTATCTGCACACATGTGCATCTAATAATTTACACCACAGCTACACATGTAATTTAAAAATAGGTGAAGCTAAATTCTGATGATCCTACATAATATTGAAATTTACTTAATTTTGAGGTTCTCTTCAAAGTTGATTAATGTACCCCAATAGTTCTGCTTCTTGGCTTGCTATGTTAAATGGATATATAGATCTCGATATGTGGTTCCACATTCTGGTTTATTTTGGTTATTTAAGCACAAACCTGCAGCAGTGGATTGCATAACAATTAACCATTTAGTGAATACAACCAATACGTGAATCACTGTTTAAAATCATACTCAATATATAAGGATTGTTTTAAAACTTACTTTTTTTTATATAACTTATTTTAGTTAATTATTTAGTTAATTAACAAACCAAACTTCACTGACTGTATTGGTATTTGTTGGCTGTATTTTTACTTTTCTCCACAATCCTTATATAATTCAGCTGTGGTCACTTCCCTGCTTTGTCCAAGACTGAGGGTAACAGAGCTACCACTATATGGAATATTGCTGGTCACAATGACAAAGGAAAAGCATGCACATTTGCTAAAAGTTTTTGCCCAGGAATTAACATTCATAACTCTGCTCACATTTCACTGGAGAAAGAATGTCACATGGCCACACTGAGTTCCAAGATGATATAGAATTCGCTCTCCTGCCGTGGCCTGAGAAGATGCGAGTGCCAAATATTTGTGAATAGTCATAGTAACTTCCATCAACTTATATTCTCTAAAGTCCTTTGTATTTATTAAATTCTATGGTTATAAGAAAATGGCACTTTGAATTTAATGTACTAGCTTTTTGAAATTTGTCTGATTATTTAGTTTGGGCATTTTTCTCATATGAAACAGATAATATAGAAATGGACCATATTTTATCCTTCAAAGGTCCATTATTAATCACAGTAAAAATTTCAGGAGATTAAAATTTGATATAAACTATCCAATCAGAATTTTAATAATTAAAAGTAAAGAAAGGAATTCTTGTTTTGTTTTGAATGCTATTTAGATAACTCAAGAACACATGACCTAAAATGTTCTGATGGTAGTAGGAATTGTGCAGAGTAAAAGAAAATAAGTGTGTTTAGAGACTTGTAAATGTTAGGAAAATTTTATAACCATGAAATAGCTAAGGTCTGATGTTAGTGGGAAAACATGGTATGATCTCCATTAATGTGCCCTTGTTCTAAATGTACAGGCTCACATGTCAGCCATGGACTTGCCATGCCTGGTTAGATTTGTCTTCTTCAGTTACCACTCAGTTACTAACATAACCAGACTCAGCACCTCCTCCCCAGCATGGCTTGGCTGTCACATGTAAAAGTGATCTGGTTTGTTTAAACAGAATATTTTCTTACTGTTCTCTTTGTTATTATATATCATAGCAAGAGCTTTGAGTTAATAAACCAGCATTTAACCACTGCCCACATGTCAAAATAGGTCACAGAACCTTTAAGGGAACATCAAATCAAAAGACTGATAACATCACCATAGCTTATGCCATACATTTTGGAATGTGACCACTCCGCCTTTTGGTCCATTGCCAATATATTCTTTCTTCCATTACTCTCATATTTTTAAGTATTGAACTTCCCTCTCCAACCTGATTAAAAACTTGTTTAGCAAAGAAACCAAGCTGTGCACTTTCGGGGGGTCAACCACAATACTTAACACAGCGTTGAGCACAGTGTAAGTCCACTGAAACTTCTTTTTCTTGTAGCACCTATTCAAAACACAGGGAGCACAGAGAACTTTTATTTCTTAATCTGAAAAAAATATTTTTGAGCAGCTACCACAAAGTCTGGACTGTATAAACTTTGAGTAAAAACAGAAAACTAGCTCCAAACCCTAGGGCAGTGGTTCTCAATCAGGGTCAATTTTCTCTCTAGGTGCGTCTGGCAATGTCTAGACATAGTTTGGGTTGTCCCAATTGAGGTGGGAATGATGCTGGCATCTAGCAGGTAAAGGTGAAGAATGCTGCTAAACATAATGCACAGACCAGCCCCCACAACAAAGAATTATGCAGCCACAAATGTCAATCATGCCCAAGTTGAGAGACCCTGCCCTACAGTGTAGCTGGGGAGTCAGAGAATAAAAAACAATTTTAATACGAACTTACTAATAATGGTATTATCTTTTCCCACTGTTCTTAAAAGACATGATTTCAAGATTTGCATCTCATTAAACAATGTTAACACTGATAATGACAACTTTAGATACAGACACGTAGTAAAAAGTATATAAAGGAATTAGTGAGAAGACAATTGTCATTGAGAAGATTTTTATGGATAGAGATATAAACAGTAGTTTCCATTATTTCTTTAAAATTAGCATCTTCCTCATTAACAGAAACAAAGGAGATAATAGCAGGTAAAGTTAAGTATAGAAAAGGTGTATTTATACTACAATTTCATTTCTGTGACTACACCACAGCCTGAGACCTAGGTTTAAGATCAACTAAGATACAATTACTCTTTGTTCAAGGGTCTTGAGTAGCAAAATAATGTCCAATAATTTCATATGTAAAAACAAATATATTGTACAATATTTCAAATGAATAAACAATATCCAGTTTATGTACAAGGATTGTTTTAACCACTTAAAAATTAACCATATGAGGTAAAACCATTGGAACTTTGCAGCCTAGACTTCTTGCCAGTACTCTAAAGTTCAATTTCAAAATGCTGTGCTCAGTAATCTAAGGCAAACTTGCATTTGTTTGATAGTAAAATCACCAATGTTTGAGGACTAGCATGGAGTTGGAGAACCTCCTGGGCATGATCTAATTGTATCTAACGGAGCAAGTTCCAACAGGCAATGCCCCATTTACGTCTATTACTGCAAAACTTCAATAAAATGTTAACTCTTTAGCTCATCAGAGCTTCAAAGACAGTAATAAAAAGTTTCAAGGATATCCATCACACCTTTACTATTGAGACTAAGAAACCTACTTACCTTTGTGATTTGTTCTCTCTCTCTCTCTCTTCATATATACAGATTGTGTGTGTGTGTGTGTGTGTGTGTATGTGTATTTGTTTATCATGCCTTAGAGAATATAGAAACAGAGCACATCCTTTTCTCTTTCTTTTTCATACATTGCTATAGTGAGGCAGGATTGGAAGCAGGGAGACCAGCCAGGAGACTCTTACAGTTGTCACTTCAAGAGATGATGCTGGATTGCAATAGAAGAGAAATAGAGGAAATTTGAAAGAGATGAACGTCATTATTGTTAGTTGGGGATGGGAGTGGGAGTGTTAAGGCTGATGCCATGGTCTCTGATTTCGTCAATTAGGGGATGGTGGTGTATTTCCTTGAACTGAAGAGTACGGGAAGAGGAGTAAGAGCCCAGAACTTTGAGAGACAGGAGCAGGAAAAATAGACTGAGTTCAATTTTAACCGCACTCTACATGAGTTACCTAGGAGACAGCCACACGGAGGGGCCCAGGGGCCAGTTGGCTATGAGTATGAAAACACAGGAAGAAGCAAGTACAGCAGAAAAATTTCAGAGAACAATATTTTTCTTGATGGAATGAATACATTGTGCATATACTAAGCTATTTTTTTCTCCAATATATTCATATATACAGAAGTAAAGGATCTCCAGCCCAGTCCTTGATGTGTGTCATCAAAGGCTTTGGACATTTCCCCCTTATCATCATACACATGCATTTCTTATTAGTGTCTTTGTCAAAAAGGTTGAATCAAAATAGTTTTATGAATCTCTTACATTTCTGTAGTCCTTCAAAGTTGACTTAAGTTCTTTCCCATACAGCTCTGGACAAAGTTTCAAATCTGTGAGCTGGCATTAGAGAGGCAGCCTAAGGCCAGGAAACCAGGGTAGAACCACAGACCAGGAGTTCTAATAAGGTTGTGGCAAGTATTTATTCTGGGGTCACCGCCAGTGTTCAGAACCAGAAGTCACAGAGTTAACCTAGCCAAAGCCCAAGCTCCCAGCCAAGAGTCAGAGCCAAAGTCATGGGCAAAGCCAAGAAGCAGTCACAGGATTAGCACATCAGAATGAGCCCCAGAACTGCTGTTGAACCCATTGTCCTCCCTCAGGCCCTGTGTCTTTTGGAGGCATTCTCTCTCCAAGGACTGGCACTCTCAGAGGAATGCAGTCAATGAGGTGGGAAGCGGGTAGCTGAGGATTTTCCCTGCCTTTATGGGAACTTCACTTTGAAGAACACCATCAGAGTCCCACCTAAGGCACCTTAACCACCTTCTGCACACTTTTTTATGAAACAGGTAAGGATATTTTATTTAAAAAAGAAAACAACTTTGAGTGTTGTTTATGAATTAAAAAACTCTTAGATGTAAATAAAATATTACTCTATATTAAATTAAAATTAATAGGAAAAAAATAACAATTTTTCAAATCAATTGGATTTCTTTCAAAGAATCCAAAATAGAAAATCTCAAATTCTATTTTGAACACTGCTCTATGAGATCTTCGGATAGTTCTCTCATTCACCCTCTTTTGAGGAACTTCAGGTATAATCTCTAGATTCATTTTTCTTTTTCAGCTTTGATGTAGCCAAAAGACCCTAAGATCTACTCACATTTGAAACCCAATCTTTTACTAAAACTGTGTTCTCAGAAATAAATTTCATAAAATAGACTTGTCTTGTTAAATATAATTTTGAATAGTTATTACATTCACATGGCTCCACAATTTTAAAAGTACACTTAAAAATATACAGTGAAAATCTCATTCTCTGTTCATCTTCTCTGTTTAGTTGCACACCACTGTCCACAAAAATAAACATTGCCATTAATTTCTAGTTATCCCTTCAGAGCTTTGTTATGCACTTGTAAGTATGAACAGATATGTGTTCTCATTTATCCCCTTTCTAAGAAACACATAGCATGCTAAGCACACTGCTCTGTACCTAGCTTTTTTCCAAGTAAGTTAAATGCAGATTTCTCAGTTTTTTTTGAGTTGCATAGTATTATTTCGCATAGGTGTATCATAATTTATTTACTCAGTCATTTAAACTAGACAATTAACATAGACACTTAATTTCCAAACTTTTATTATTACAATGTAGCAATGAATAATCTGTTTATATATTATTTTGCTTATATGCAAGTATATATGTAGGAAAATTTTCCAGAAGTAAAATTGATGAATTAGGAGATACTTGTATTTATCATTTTAATAGAGCTGACTAACCTGACAGGGTGTCATGCTAATTTTCACTTCTGCACAGCCTCACCAACAGGGACCTTGAACAAACTTTTAGAGTTTTGCCAATCTTTAAGGGAAAAACTATGTTCCTTGATATAGTTCATTTAATTTTTCTCTCATTGTGAGTGTTACTGAGCATCTTTTTATATATTTAAGAGCCAAAGGGGTCTTTTATTTTCACAATCTTAATCCATATTACTTTAAGCTGTTGGTATTTTTTTAATCATTGCTATCTTTTTTAATTGACATATAATTGGCATACATTATATTAGTTTCAAATGTACAATGTAATAATTCAATAAATATATATGCATATATAGTGAAATGACTACCATAATAAGTCCAGTTAACATTCATCACTATGTATAAACACATTTTTTCTTCTCATGAGAACTTTTAAGTTCTAGATATACTTACAACATTAGCCTTTTCTCTACAATGTAAGTTGTAAGTACTTTGTCCAGAGTTTTATCTTCTGACTTACATATGTTGTTTTTGGCCATGCACACATTTTAAAAATGTTTTATGTGTTAAATTTATTTATCTGTTTTTGGCTTCTAAAATAAAGTATACATGTATACATCAACATAATAAAAACATATCTTTCTTCTTCCAATCTAGCATCATATTTATTTAGAGTACAAATAGGAAAAAAGATAAGAATGTTCAATATCATCACTATAATTAACATTGTATGAAAGGTATTGACCAATAAAATTTTAAAAAGAGTAAAATAAAGATTAATGATATACCTAAACACAACTACAAATAATTTGCAAGATTCACATGAAAAAAATCTTGTAAATGCTACTGAATGACAAAAAATGAAGACTTGAATGACCATTTCCTTGGACTAGAAGACCTCACATCACAAAGATGCCAATTTACCTTAAAATAACTCATACATTTTATGTACAACCCATCCAAAAGTAACAACTGTGATTTTTGTGTGTGTGTTTCTTTTTGTTTATTTTATTTTGTTTGTTTATTGTCCTATTTTAAGAACTAGATAAGATAACCATAAAATTTGTGTGGAAAAAAATACATACATACCTAGCAAAACCTTGATACAAAAAAGCAATATTAACAGACTAGCAAAATATTATAATAAATCCAAACATAGATCCAATATATAGAGAGAAAATTTGTATATGATGATAAAGAGGGCAAGGCATCTCAAATCAGTGGGTGAAGTTTAACTATTTCATAAATGCTGCTGAGACAACTTGATCACCATCTAAAACAAAATATTGAATCCATACTTTACACACTCCAAGTACCAGGTACATTTAGAGTGCACCAATATTCCTAAAAAAAATTAAAAGGAGAATGCAAGGAAGAAAAAGAGGGTGAGATAGGGGAAGGGAAGTAAGGAGGGAAGACTAAAGCACTAAAATTGCATTATAAACTGAGTTCTTTTATAATCTTGAAATGGGAGACTTCTAACTATGAAGCAAATACACATTTTTGTGTTTTTTTAAATAATCTGTACAATTCTAAAACATTAAGAAGAATCTTTTTTTTTTGGGGGGGGGGGCGGGTATAATAAAATACCAGGTGTCACATCCTAAGCAGATATGTTTGAGAAAAAAAATAATCTTTTTTTTCTGTCAAGCAGGAAGATAAATGCCAGAATATCAGAGGACTATAAACACTGTGAAGAAATGGAATTTTAAAGGGCCTCTGATTAAAATACAAAAAAAAAAAAGGAAAGTGAGTTGTCTTTCAAATTAAGTATATTAAACTCTTTTATATTTTTAAAAGTGCATGAATTATAGACATTTATAGTCAGAAGATACAGGTTCCAGTTCCTTTTCTCTTACTTAGCAACCATGTGACCTTGAGAAAATTGCTTAATCTTGCTTAAATGTAATTTTCTGATTAACAAATAAAATTAATGGATATTTCCTGTCAAAGTCAAGTTACTGTTTTCATCAAATAATCTAATATGAAAATACTTCATACTCTATAAAAACTATACTAATGTTCATTGCTGTTTATGTTATATATTTAAGCACAACAGATATACATTTATTTTAATATAAGAAACAGATTAACCAAGCATATGGAGGTACTCTATTATGGCATATATTCTAGCATTCTTGGAATTCACAAAGAAGTTTCTTACTGCCTCCAAAACACCACTTTATTAATTTGAACCTTATTGTTCAAACCTAAACTGGATAAGTATGTAGAAACATTATTATTTCAAATGGCAGATGGTCATCTGCCAGAGGTCAATGGGTAGAAGTAGCAGCACTTACATGGGGAACTGAGGCACAGAAATCCCTGATACCCATCACTGAAGCCAGTCCACATAGCAAAGCAAACAGAATCTTGGAAGGGGCACCAAAGCCTCAGAAGAAGCAAAGAAGGAAGCCATTTTTCTTCTTGTCCTGAACCACCACCTCTGTCTCCAAGCCTTTCCATTAATAGCTTCCAAAGAGTCATGCTAAAGGAAAAATGGAAAATGATGGTCTCTTCTCCCCTCTGGGTTTTAGCAACACAGAGGATGAAACTCTCAAATACAATGTGTGACACATCCTGACAAGAAAAAAGCCTTATCAAATAGAGATGCTGGGAACGGGGAGTGACTTTGGTTTTGCTTTGGAATCTTAACTCTAATAGGCAGGCAGGGCCAATTCATTCCAGGAAGCCCAATGTAGGAATACCCAGATGGACTCTATATTTCCAGGAAAAAAAAAAAAGAATAATTTGCTGAGAATGATTATTAGTCCCACCATCTGAGATTTAAAAAAAAAAAAGTATGTAGTCCATTATAAATACTTCTGTACTTTAAAGGACAGAGAGTATATTCTGATCTTACTGTCTATTCTCAAGAAAAAAAATTAAAAATAAACAAGTAAACACTCTTCTCCTCCCCCCAGTAAAGGAAAGAAAAAACAGAAAAAGAAAAATCTTTTGTAATAAACAAAAAATTTTTGGTCAAAATAGTCTAAATGTTTTCATTATATTGTTCAGGTTTCACACCACTAAGTTTGTTCTTTTCTATAAGGTCCATAATTTTAGAAAATTCTTTTCCTGTGTTTATTTAGGTACTTAAAGGAAGTCTTTTAGCAATTGCATTATTGAGCAGTCTTCAGCAAAAATCTGTATGAGACTAAACTTCCCTGAATATGCTTTGCAGATTATTCATATCTGGGTTTCCACCTGGAATGACTAGTGTCATTCTAATCCAAGGGTTCTGCCTTCTCTTGGTTCCACCTCCTGCTAGTGGTATGATGAAGTTGGCTTGCACAACTTGCTAGAATTCATTATGTATATCCTCTCCCCACCCTGAAACCAGTGACATCATTGTGGTAGCTTGAAATCAGGCACGGCAGGAATATTTACACCATGGAAATTGGCAAAAGCCGTGTCAACCTCTCCTTCTCCTCCACCAAGAAAGCTGATTAGTCATTTCCCAGCATACCCAACAATATTAGTAATAGTAATGTGCTTTCCTGGAGACCACTGTTCTCTGACCAGCACAATAAAAGTAGCACCTTCAACATATTTTGCAACTTACTTACAGTACAAACTAAAAATGAGCGCCTACTCATACTAAAATATAAAAACCACGTTGAGCCAGGTATCATACCACTTGGCATTCCCCAGAAGCAGGGCCTTAAGACTTTAACAATATAATCATGTAATGTCACTATTGGAACCTTTTCTTAAAAGGCCATCATATCTCTTACCGGTACAAATTCAGTCCAGTCTTTTTTGTAGTAAGGGGTTTGGCTTTTGCTAACTTCCCCCAATGAAATAAGATCACCAGCATTCAGTGGTATGCTGCTGAGGCTGAAGCTGATTAGCTAAGTGAGTATAGGCAGACATGAGAAGGTATCGTAGTGTGGATATTTTCCATGCCCTGTAATTTGCAGCCAACTAAAATTTCAAATGGTGAGTTGCAAGATTTAGATTGTGGAGGCTGAGGGGATGGAGAGGCAGAGCAGCTGCTGCTCAATGATCAACTCATGAATTAGGAACCATTGTTCTGGTCCAACAGAACAGGGGAAAGTGTTGGTGGAAAGATAGGCTGACCAGACATCCTGTTTTAAATGAGACAGAAAACAACGGTATTGTCCCATTTCAAATGGTATGTATGGTCAGCCTAGTATCACGGGGCTAAATTCAAGGTGTCAGTAGCCTGACCATCTATACTGTTGTTTTCTGTTCCATTTAAAATAGGATGTCTGGTCAGCCTATCACAAAAAGGATTATTTCCTTTTTCCATACCTTGCATTCTTTCACTGCCTCTAACTTTCATCAAATATGGTGGTGGGATGTAGGATGGCACAAAACTCTTTCCCTTCCAGGTACCAGGTAATTTGAAATCTGCTTTTAACAGATGTCCTATAGCACTTGTTGTGGGCTGAATTGTGCTCCACTCCCCAAAATTCCTATGTTGAAGCCCTAAACACCAGTACTTCAGAATGTGACTATTTTAAGAGATAGCCTGACCAGACATACCATTTTTAAATGGGACAGAAAGCAATGATACTGTCCCATTTCAAAGGGTACGTATGGTCAGCCTAGCCTCACTGGACTAAATTCAAGATGTCAAGAGAGGACCCTTAGAGAGATATTTAAGTTAAACTGGGGCCATTAGACTATGTCTTAATCCAGTATCAGTGGAGACTTTATAAGAACAGGAGATTAGGATACAAACAACAACACAGAGTCACTATGTGAAGACATCAGCAGAAGATAGCCATCTACAAGCCAAGAAATAAGACTTCAGAATAAGACAACTTGACCTTGGACTTCTAGCATTTAGAACTGTGAGAAACAACAAAAAAACATTTCTGTTGTTTAAGCAGCTCAGTCTGTGGTCCTTTGTTAAGGCAGCCTTAACAAACTAATACAGAATTCCTTAGTTACCAACTAAATTCACCCCCCCCCAAGTCATTACTTAAGTCCTAACCCCCTATATTGGGAGATAGGCCCTTTAGGGAGATAATTAAGTTTAAATGGGGTCATAAGAATGGGGCTCTGATTGGATAAAGCTGGTATCATAAGAAGAGGAAGAGACACCAACAATTGCTCTCTCCATGCCTGCACAGAGTAAAAACCGCGTGAGGACACAGTAAGAAGGTACTGTCTATATGCCATGAAGAGAGACGCTTCTCCTGCATTCTGCCAGCACCTTGACCTTGAACTTCTAGCCTCAAAAACTGTGAAAAAAGATAAGTTGTTGTTGTTTAAGCCACCCAGTATGTTGTAAGTTGTTACAGCAGCCTGAGCTGATTTAATACTCTTCTTTTGTATATTTACAATGGAGTAGGTATCAGAACATTATTAAATGAATGCAGTTAGCTACCTGTGAGGCTCAACCAAAATGGAATCTGAGAAGAACATAATGCCAGTTTGTTTTTCCAAAACTTCAACTGTATTTCAAACGAGAAATGAATAAGAGAAAGTTACATATAATGCATCACTACCTTGTGGTTTCAGCTTGCAAAGGCTTCATTCCCCAAATTAGAAACATAAAGATTAGAGAGACATTTTGTCACGGGTAGACGGTGACCCTGAAAGAGGCTACCTATTCTGCTCGTGAGGGATCCTTCTTCACCTAAGTCCCCCAGAAACATAGTTATTTAGAAGGAAACACGAACACTTCCTGACCACTAGGTTATCATGTGGCTTACAGTCCTACAATCGTACGGTGTGTTCCTGTGACACCCCCCTCAGATTCTGCACTGCAGCAGCCCCCCAAAGTGAACCCACGCCTGGCACTGTACAGGACACTGAAAGAGAGCTGTACTGGACGTTTCCTCTTAGCCTTTCCATACCTGCCCTCCATCCTTTTCAACCCTGCTCTGTACCTTGGGAATTGACCAATGTGGGTCGTGTCAACTGATGAGCTGTGCCCTCCGGCTTCTGGCTGGGCTTACCGGAAGAGCATATCTGAGGACCAGAGGAGACTGGGGCTGGGTATGCATTCCACTAATTGCCCAGCCCCCTTCCAGATCACTGAGGATTGACTGTGCCTCTCTGCTGCAGATCGCAGCTCCAGTCAGCAGTTCTTTCTATTCACAAACCCTCGCTGAGCCCCTGTCACTTCCCTATCTTCTGGCCCCTTGAGGCTTAGGTTATAAAGGCTCCCTCTTCTTCCTTGTGACAATTACTGCATCAATCATCATTCATTTCCCTAAATACTTCCCACACCTTTGTAAACAACCCCTTTGTAAACAATGAACCTCTCCTGAATTCGTTGGAGCGAGTCATCTTCTTTCTGTCAGGACTCTGACAGGTACAAGAGCCAGCGAGGATCAAGGATGTCGCTTAGCCAGATAACACCAAAATGTCCCAACTCCTCTGCACACCCCATTCCAAGTCACTATGCTGCAATCCATTCCATCCTCGGGGTCTTTGTGCTTAGTGGTCTTTCTTTGTTCCTATTTTTCTTCATATGATGACCTTCATCTCACAATTTCAGACGATCATTTTCAAAGAATCCTTTTCTATGTGACAGATGTTCATCTCTTTCCTTGTTGCGGCTCCATTTCATTTCCTTCTAACATTTATCAGAATTTGAATATATCTTTGTTCAGTTTATTGTTTATTATCCACTTCTACAGGTTCTAAGAGATTATGTACCATGGGTGTCTTATATCTCTAGTACCCACAAGTGTGCCTGGAATATAGTAAGTTCTCAAGAATTATATATACCTACTTGTCAGTCACTCCTACTCCTTTCTTCTCTGCATCCATACAAATATATAGACCCACACATACTCCATCCACCATGAGTATACACCTTTACCATTATTAATCATTCATTTTAATAATTTCTATAGGTTGCTTTGGATGCTATTTTAATTGGATTGCATATTAGAATTGTTGAGGAACGGGGGCACTGAGCATACTTCGATTGCCCTAATCCAGTTTCCCTAAAAATATCTTTTGACTGAGACACCAAGGTAATAAATTATTACTAACATGAAGTGCTTTACTCCCAGGAAGGGACTGGGCACTGGGGAAAAATTGTCTCAATCACTGATGGATTCATTCAGCCAATTTCTATTTCTTTAAATAAAAAGTGGTACATCAATAGAAAGTTTAAGGATAATGATGGAACACTTAATATCAAATGAAAGAAAAACCAAGGAGATGTGGATGAGATGTGAAAGACTTTGAAGTCCACACGAGAAGGGATTTATTTGGTCTTTTGCCTGCCACCTAGAATACGTAATTAAGATGACTTTGGCTCCAATGGGGCACATGGGGACTGTAGAAGGATTGAACATTTTAAGGATTTAGAACATTTCTAAAGTTGTCTCTGCCTTAATTACATAAGGGGAAAGCTTTTATTTTAACTCTGGCCAAGGAAACCCTAGTCACGAAACTGTTTTTATTTGATGAAATGTTTACTCTCACAGGAAAGAGGCAGGGTTGTGCACGGTTGATGAGCCAACATTGAAGTGGTTATACATGAACAGAGGGAGAGATCCAAGGAATGGGCATGGAAACGTTGCCAAGATTATCATGACATCAGGGTCATAGATCAAATCCGTGACCTTCGTGCAAATCTTGGGAAATTCATGTTTACAAAATACATGGCACAATCATGAAACTTCTAAAGATATTCTCCAGTCATATATCCCAAACTGCTAAATTGTATATCACAATGAATAAAATGTTAATGTTTCAAAGACTTTGAAAGCAAACATGCTTATATATGCAGATTTTGGTTATAGAGAAACCTTTGTCCTAAATCAACTGTGCATACCTTTTCTTTGCACAAATGTAGTCAAACTGCCAAGCAGCTGAAAGATAAAGACAAACACAGAGAACAAAGCACAGCGTTAGAGCTTAGAGAGTTTTGATTCATGTCCTGAAGGTCCATGCCACTTCTGACTGCTATGGGATGTTTACTGTTCATGCAGGACACAGGCAGTGCACATTGATTATGAGCTCACTCGAAAGTCTCTCACACCCAATAAACTCTGTTGCATTGAGGAGGTCTGGTTGAGAATGGCTGAGACCATTCTTTCAGTTTGACTCCTCTGGAAGTCCTGAGATAATCTTGCATGGTTACAAATAGTATAACTTGATCAATAAAAACCTCATTTTGCAATGCTAGATTGATGAAGATAAATAATACATACACAATTAGTGACCGTGGTAAGGGGACAGAATTCTCCAGCCGTGAGGTTTAGTCTCAGTCCATCCTGAGCTCTGAAATTCAGAACTCTTGAGCTCTTTTCCTCAGTTTCCTGATTGAATTTCATTTACTAGGATGTACAAGTTGTTTTGCTAGAAGATGAGAGATACCAAGATAAATAAAAAGTTCACCATGCAATAATGATCCTAGACAAGTCACAGTAACATAAATTAATACCTACAGAGTAGGAGACATTAGAATTAACGATGTAAGGAGTTACCAAGCTTTAAAGTTGAGTGAAAACAGAGGATTTGTATATCCAAACTTCCCGTGTTTAGCTCATTAAAGACAGCACAAACTAAACATTAGTTTTTTACTTTTGATTTGTATCTATTGATTGTCCTCATATGTTTAACCCTTTAGGGAGAGCACAGTTTTTATCCTTATACAAATGTGATTCCAACTAGGACAACCTGGATGTCCAAGACGTATAAGCCATATCATTTCTGGAGAAAATAAAATATCATTGAAATTGTGTAGCAAACAACACACCCATGCAAATTTGTCAATTATCATTGTGGCATCACATGTTTTTATTATTAAATTTATTTGCATGACATTGGTTAATAAAACTATACAAGCCTCAAGTGTACAATCATATAATACCTCATCCATGTGTTGCATTGTGTGCTCACTACCCAGGGTCAGTTATCCTTCAATCACCATATATTTGGACCCTTTTCCTCCTCTGCCATCCCTCTCCTTCCTTACCTTCTGGCATGGCATTTAGAATTCCATGTTGCATTTATTTATATCCACAACTATACTGTATTTCCATAGAAGAGATTTGTACTTATGGGTTAAGGGTACCTACCACTAAAAATTAAACATACCACATGCTCCCCCCAATTTTCGTACAGTGTTGGATTCTCATGTGAGCCTACATTTACCAGGTAAAAGCAAATAAAAGTGTTAAAGTAAGTCAGAAGTAGTTTAATGAATGTGAAAGGGGAAGTTGATTAAAAATGTAAAAACCAGAAAGGTAAAATTCCTGATCTATGTCTATAAGCATATCACTGATTCCCCAACAACTGTAAGATTGGGACCCTTTTAATACTTAATCAATGAATGTATGAATTAATCATTAGTATTCCCCTATGATTAAAATGGTGAGCCCAAAGGGCCTCAGATACCAAGTAGTTTGGCTGTGTCCCAGGAGAGGAATCATATGACCTGTTTAGCTCAAATGGTGACATGAAGTCATCCAGCCATCATTCACATATACAAATCAGAGAGTGAGTGATGAGGGGAAGCAAATGGGGGAAAGGGTAAACTTCATGGAGAACTTACTATGTGTTAAACATTGTGTTGGGGCCTTCATTTAAGGTCTTCCTTAATCCTTAAATACCCCTATACTCTTATTCATTCTACAGAATAAAAAATAACTGAATAATATGAACAACTAGCAGACTCATTCAAAAGAAAAGGAAAAGGAAAACTGTTGTTCAGGGCAAAGATATAAAACATCAGAAAATAAATTATCCTTCAAAATGTTGAGTTATTAATTTAACACTTTTATTTGAAAATAATGATAAGCAAAACTTTTACTAAGAAATGTGTGAGTGTATTTATTCACACACATACGTACATTTCCATTGAATGAGAAAATTAAAATACCCCTTGGAAAAATATAATGAACAAATCCAAAAAACTGTTTTACCAAAACTTTCTATAACTGGTCTCAGTTCTGTTTTGGAAGAAACTGCTCTCTAAGGAGAAATGAAATAAGTTTTAGTTTCAACAGTCACTGTCTTTTTCTGCTGTTCATGAATAAATTGGGCTAATTGTTGAATGTGAGAAGTGATGGTTTTATGATACATATGACTGCCCCCAAATTATTGGTTGCTAAGTTTGTCATCTTTAAACAAGTTAGGCTGAATCTTAGAAGAGAGAGATGATTCTCTATGTGGAATCCTCTAAGCTCTTTGCAATTCCCATGAGTATCTGCAACAGGTACACTCCAGTTGCCAATTACACAAACTTGAAACACTGAAGGAGTTTCAAATATCACATAACATTTTAATATTTAGTATGTATTTTAAGCATATCAATTTCTGCATATAAAGAGTGACTAACACATCATGCATTACAATGTCATACTAGCTCTGAAGAGCAACGGCTTTCAATTTAAAGAATAAAACACCCTCCAGCTGAAGAAAATTCTCACATTACAATATGTTTAAAAGAATCTATTCCAGTTGTGGTTGGTTGTCTATGAGAAATCTTTTTCATAGGGGGAAAAAAATTGAACATTCCCATGTGAAAGTCTTTCTTGCAAGAGAAAAAATACTGTATGTTGCATTTTATACAAACTAGGTGAATTCAAAATGATGGATCATTTCAAAAATATTCATTATACTATTTACTTACATAAATGTGGTTGTATAAAAAGTAAAAGAGGAATGCATTCACAATTGGTTTAAGTAATTTTCTCTTGGCAAACCACCATATAAAACAGGGGCGTCATGGCGCCACGAAATTCTGAATTGTGGTGGAGCATCATCACTACACATGGCATTAATCTTTGTCTCGTTGCAGGAGACACCCTTGCTTGCATTAGCAGGCTGCTGCTTAAATGGAAGATGGTGTAATGTAACTCAGGTTTAAATAACACAATAAATAAGATCTATTTCTCCTTAGTCTTTCTCACCCATCTCTTCCAAGACTTCTTTGTTAAAGTGCTTCATTGTTTACACATTTTGATGTAAATAACTTCTTGGGGTGGGGGAGGGGACTTTTCCAAAAGATCACGGTAAAGAAAGATGCTCAAGAGATTATTATCAAATTATCTTTGTTTAATACAATAAGCAATTAAAAGACTTTTTAAAAACTCAGCCTATGTACGTGATATAGCATAATTACTTACCCTACATTCTTACTTCTCCTTTAACAAATGGACAGTCCCAACATTTTGGAAATTTCACTGTTTTCTATCCCTTCATGCTCCCCATGACAAGGGGAACATTTAGCTGTCTTTAATATCTTCTAAATAAATACTCAAAGCATTCTTAAAATCTCCTTTTTCCAAATATAGATATATTTTAAAATAACAGACTTTTCCAAATGCATTTTTCTATTGAACTGCGAGGCTTTCAGAAACTGTCCCCACTGAATATAATGACTATTTAAGGAAACAAGCTATTTATGTGGAAATATTAAGAGGGATGATTTTGATAACCCCCACTCAAGGCCAAAATAAGGATCATTGGGACTTTTACTGAGGAAGTTAATGGAGGCCAGGCCATTGGCAAATGACCTTGAAATCCCTTGATGTAGCCTCAAATTGGCTTCAGCACAAGCTTATTATTAATGCAGACAGCAAGTTTATACCATGAAAAGCACATGGTATCTCCTGAAACCATAGCTGTCACTCAGGCACCTCCATATACAAATATAAGCATCAATGTGATAGCACTTTTACATGTTTTTAATAAATATCATAAGTTTATTAATCAGTATTTTATGTTGCCTAAGAAAATTAGGATTTATCTGCTTAATAGCAACTTCACATATATGTTAAGGAACTATCATATACAGATATTTAAATGAAGCGTATCAGATTTTAAATTGTATTTTCCTCTCTGATTTGTAATGCCCCAGAGACACATATCAAACCTTAATTTTAAATATCTCAACATGCTATAAGTATTTTCTCTAATGTTTTTGAAAATTGATATATTTCAGAACTTGAACACACACACACACGCACGCGCGCGCGCGCACACACACACACACACACACACACACACACACTACCCAGTCAGAAAGGAATTGTTTGCTCAGTTCGCAGATATGAAATCATTAGGGACTGGTTTTACTTTGGGAAATTTGAGTACCATGTATTGTTAATGTAAAATAAAGAAATAAAGCCTGAGAAGTTAGAAGATTATTTTTTTTGGAAATGCATGTTTAGAGTTTAAAAAAAAAAAAGGAAAAAAATCTCCTAATGGTAAAACATTAACAAATACTTTTTCATATGAATAAAATCTGTAATCAGTTAGATAAGAGCAATGTGCCTTTTTTTGGCATTTAATCAAACAATGAAATCATATACACATTTCCTGACACAAAAGACAAATGATGTAATAATCTGAAGGAGTTTCTCTATCTCCTTGGAACTTTGCATACTTGACTTGTTTTCCATATTTTGTGACTTTAAATGGTGGGAAAATTATATTAAAATGCTTGTAGCAGTTCCTCTAAACTAGCATCCTTTTTGTTTTATTGTATTTAATATAAAAGCAGCAATTATTTGATTTCAAAGTTATGAAAATATGTACCTTATGAGAAAACAAGCAATTTAAGCTTTAATTGGTGTCATTTTTCACAGAACTGGCAAGATTCTTGCATCCCTGGCACGTTGTTTTTCTATAAAACTGCAGAGCTGCCTTCAATGAATGTTTTACGAACGCAAAAGTTGTTATATGAAGGTATATGCATAGATGCCTGGAAATATAAGATTTCTGGTGGGAGTTATTTACAAAAGATGTATTTCATTTGTTACTGTGTATGGAACAACTTCTATTATTCTAAATGTTTCTCTCTTCTCAATAAGACCGTTTTTAGCTCATGTCTATGAAATGCTGGGGCTTGTATCTATAGTAGAATAAAAGCGGATGCTTTGATGAGGGAAAAACACAACACTTGTGAGAAAAGTAAAATGAAATAATAATTTTTACTGAAAAGAGACCATACTGTAATATATTGAAAGGCTAATTCTGGTTTTAATCAGAAGAAAGACTATATGGGGCGGCCTGCCTTATATAAATTACATATATAAACCACAAAACTTTCTATTTTCTGAACCGTTGGTTTACCATGAATACGTTGACTTATTCTGTTCAGATTATACACTTTCTACATTTTTCAGAATTACATTTCATTCTGAAGAACAGCAGTTTTTATCTATTTATTGACAGATTTCACAACCTTTGCGTTTCTAAGGACTATAGAGGTTTCCATACCTGAAAAAGTGTTTGTTTTTGTTTTTAATGTAGCAGAGCTGCAGCCAAAGTATTTTATTCAAAAGATCAGAATAAAGATAAAGAATAGCTTTTTTTTTAATGTCTAGATGATTTCTATGATCATCCAATTTTGGGAAATACTACAAATATAGGTACATAATACAGGAAATCCTTGTTAGATAACTGAAGATTATAATAGACAAGCATCCTATGTTCTGTTCACACCCTTGACTTTTTGCTTTATAATGGCAATATTTGTTGACAACAAAGTTTAACATGTACTAAGTTTTACTATATGCTAGACACTGTGTTAACCAACTTACATGAATGCATGCCAACAGTCCTATGAAACAGAGATAATCAGTCTCTCCTCTTTAGAAATGAAGGAATTCTTTATTAAGGAGTAATTTACAATGATCACATAGCAGGTAACAAACAAATAAGAACTAGAATCTGTGTCTTGTGACTTCTAACTACGTTCTAGACTAGGAAATTCAAAAATACCCCTAAACCAGATGACGAGTGTTCTAAATGCCTTTTCATATTGGCTGCCCAAGGTAAGCACTAATGTCACTAGGGCTGATGGGACCTAAACTATTGCTATTCCTCTCACTATTATCACTATTGGTTTGCTTCCACTTTGATTCAAAATGAAACACCCAACACTGACTGAATTGAATGAAAATAAGCTCAGGGCTATACAACATCTGTGGGTACTACTCAATTCTGCTACCTTAAGGCAAACACAGTTACAGACAATATGTAAGTAAATGGATACGTTCCAATAAAGCTTTATTCATGGACACTGAAATTTGAGTTTCAGGTGATTTTTTTATGACACACAAAAGTATTCTTCTTTTGATTCTTTTCAACTATTATAAAATGTAAAAATTATTTTTTGCTCATAGGCCACACAGAACAGTCAGAGGGCCAGAATTGGCCTGATGGCCATAGTTTGCTAACTCCTACTCTAGGCCATCAATACATATTAGTTGACTAGTTGAATAGCTAGATGATTGTGAAAAATTAGTCTCTGTTTAGGCTGAAAACAATGAGGCTATGCATATGATAAATGAAAGCCTGTGTCATGACATTCAATTTCTGATTTAGAAATAATTATAAAGGATAGAAAAATTACTTCCGTGGCAATAATTAGTAGGCAAAGCCAAAATGACGCAGGTCTACATAATTAATATCAAACTAAAGATTTCTGGGAAAGTCCAAATTGTATGTTTTATGTGATTGACATAACATAAAACTCTTGCAGTCCATCCTCACTCACAAGTAAAGGACTTTGCTGTCTTTTTAGCTGCTTCTGTGATATCTTGTGTGACATCCTATTTCATCTGTTTTGGGGGACAAGGAAACATGTATTCCCACCTTTGGTGCTCACTCTCAGCTCCTCATTCAGAATCAGAGTAATTATTTAATGATTTTAGCACACTCACCCTCTTATTTTCAAAATTTTCATAGGTGACTAGTTGAGTAGGTTTGGTATGTTTCAAATATAATTGCATTGCTGTGCTCTGGCATTTTGCACTTTACTGTTTTAGGATTTAAAGTAATTTTTAACTTGTGAGGAGAAAACATCTTATAAGATAGAGTTCATCCGGGTAGACACAGAATGGTAATTGCAGGGCTGTGCTACTGGTCTGGTCAGGGTGAGCCTGAGGCCATGGTGGAAGGAGCTCCCCTCCTCTGACGTTGCTAAGATACCTGAACTTCTAGAAGACAGTCAAGTGCCTGGCCTTCTCCCTGTGAACTAGGCCTGGTCAATCCCTTGTGCTCGTGTGTCATCACTCTCTTCTCCAACCCAAATCACTCAAAAGCAAGAGAACACATGAATATTTACTTGGTTACAAATCAGGAAAAGTGGCATGCTTTATTTTAGAATTTGTTTTTTGAACTTTGTAAATTGGTATCTGACTGTGTTTATTAAAATACAGTATGTCATCTCTTCTCTGGACTGAAAATACTTGATTCCAAAAGGAAATGGCAGATGGCCTTGTGATCCAGGGGGTGCAAGACAAAGGCTCAGAGTAATCATCGTAACGTATGATCGCAGATTTATTTGCTGAAGAACCTGTTCATCATTACCTTCTTAGACTGTGAGCCCCACAGGAGTAAAGACTCTCCTTGCTTCTACAAGCATATAAACAGGGCCCAGTATACAACAGGAACTCAATTAAAATGTTTTGAACACATACGCAGTTAAAGTGATCCAAATCTAGCTGACAAGTGAGCATAGTTATTTACTTGTAACAGGTAATAAAAAGCCACTTCCAACCCTACACATACCACAGTGCCAGATAAAACACTCAATAAATGTCTCTGATGTAGTTCAAGGTCTACTCTTCTCTAGCACGTGTGTTAGCTTCTGCTCAACTAGTCCTTTATGTGATATTTGACCTTCTGTTCCATTCACCACATATTCTATTTTCTATCCTCAGTTCGTATTACCTCGTTGGCATCTTGATTTTATTTAACCTTCATCTTTAGGTACTTCCACAGCTCCTGAAGTTCTAATAATACATCTCTGCTTTCTGAAGTAACACTTCCCTGGTATATGCCTTAGTGAGAATTTTACTGGTTGTCCTACCTGCCATTTCTCTTAGATACTTCGTGGTATATGCCAATTAGATTCATGTGCTTCTAAACATTGGTCATAAAGTCTAAGTCTCTCCTGGAATGTTACAGGTGATCAGGAATATAAAAAAATGGTGATCAGATTTCTCAGGAGTTTAGGAGTATCTACACTAAGAAAGATATGGGGATATGAATACAAGATTCAAAAAGAAAACTATTGTCATTTACCCACCTATTCAGTATACAAAGAAAAATGAGTTAAGGTACTTATGGTCAATCATCAGAAATCCAAATTTAGCTACCCTGTACAAATAGAAATTTTACTATAAAGATACTAGGCTGTTTTGTGAAACCCAAGGCTAGGAACTTAGCCCCATCTCAGGGAAAAGATGCAATCAATGACTCACAAATATCAGGTCTCTCTCCGTCTTTCTCTCCCATCTATTTTCTGCACATGTATTCCACATTTCTCTGTTTTGCTGCTTTCCTATGTTTCTTAGAACACATGACCTTTTTTTAGTGATAGAAGAGACACTGGTCTGAACACTTGAGGTTCCAAACCCAAATTTCTGGAAAGAGATTTCTTAGTTCAATGGCTTATCCCTGTACTAGTTCACCATTAAGCTATAGCCATGCAGGAGAGGCTGGATGAGCAAAAAAGGCACCAGATGCATGCTACCTGTCAGACAATCTTATGAAGAAGAGTCCAACAAAAGGGTAAGAATGAGTTAAATATGCCTCCAAAATCAAAATCTCTGACTTTAAGATATGATAGAATTCTTTCTGTGAATGCAAAGGCCATGAAACAGGAGAAGTCACAAGGGACAGATGAGTAGTTCCCTCTGACTCATGTAAAAAGTGAAGGGAGGTCAGATATTGTTAATTTACTCTAAAATATCAAGGATTGTTAGTGGGTGAATCATTAAACTTTTATTTACTAGATCCACATCTCCTATTTTACTCTAAGTGAAGCCCAGAAATGGAAAAACCAATATTAACTTGAACTAAATGAATAACAAAGGGCAAATCTAAGGAATTTCTCAAGGAATATTGTATGTTAAACTTAAACTGGACAATCAACAGGTCTAATTCATTAGGTCCACCTTTATGCACCATGTTCAGGCACTATGCTAATAAAGATGGAATTAAATTGAATAACATGAGGTCCCTTCCCTAAATAATCTCACTTCCAAGTAAATATCCATAAAACATGTTAATGCTATAGCTATAAGAGAATTACATATACAGAGTTATGAACTCATGATGGAAGATGATTTAAGTCAGCTGGACTATAAAGACTGCATAGAGGAAGTGGCATTTCACTCATACCTTTGCAAATGAATAGGAGTTTGCCAAGAAAAGAGAGTATAGGACACATCTTCTATGCAAATGATATGACACAAACAATATTTGACAATATTATGTTTTCTAGTTTTGTTCACTCTGAGGACCAGAAAGTTGATAAGGAATAATTAAACCTGACCCATTTAAGGCCAAACCAGAGTTGTTGGGTATTTATGAAGACAACAAAGTAGCAGACAAAAATGATTAAAATAACTCCATGGAACCAGAGCAATATACACAATTCTCTAAACTATAATTCTATGCAGCAATGTCTAAGTGACAGTCTGGACATTTCTGCTCCCACCTATTCAATTGATACTGACCCTTCTGTGTGAGCCTTCTGGGTATTCTAAACCCTCACTAAGGTGCACTGGTCTTATTATTTCTTGTTATTTATAAAATTCTTATTCTTTGTGATGCTCACATTTCACTCATTATCAAGTCCACCATGATATATTTAAGAAAATCAGATTTCCTCTAAGACATCAGTTCCCAAGTAGTGGTATGTGTACCCCTGGGACTATGTGCTGGGCTGTTCAGGGGTACGTGAAAAATAATTAGTAATGGCCAAAAAAACAAAAAAAAGTAAATGAAAAATGTCAGTTATGGAACAATAAACATTACATTTCAATCACCATTAATGAAGACAACTTCAACATTAGATCACATTAGCGAATGATAGTTGGTAGGAGCATGGCTATGAACCCTTCCCCAAAACCACTTTTCTATCAATCATTACACAGTTTCAAAAGAATCCATTTGCAACATTTCTAGAACTTGTATAAATACATCCACAACCAGACTGTTTGATGAATTTAGTTATTGACTGAGTAAAAGTGCATTGTCTTTAATCATGATTCAAGTAGCTTTTTATTTAATGTTTAACATAGTTTCAGTTATTATTGTCAGTGATTTTTAAGTGTATCAGTTATGGATCAGAGGTTGAAAACAGGAACAGTTAAAAAAACAAAACTTGATGTGGATTATAACCCACCGCCAAGTACTTCTCAACTCATATTCACGGCTATGAGTACACCCACATGGGGAGATAGTGAAAAGGTGTGTGCCTCTGACACTACACAGAAGAAAAGGAAATACTCCGAGTATATTAAATATGGGTTTTCATTTGTGGGGGATGATGACTGTCCTAAACCTTTGTGTGTTGTGTATGGAGAAACATTGTCCAATGCTTATATGAAACCCTCTCTACTCATGTAACATTTAGAAACTAAATATCCTATGTACAAAAACAAAGAAATGCATTATTTTTGATGCTTAGAAAAAGTAACATCCAACTGTTACTTCATACACGATGTCAGGAAAGAAAGACAATGAGAATGCAGTTGAGGCTTCATACCGTATTGCTTATCACATAGCTAAATGTGGTAAAAACCACCCCATAGCTGAAGATTAATTTCTCTTTGTATTAGGATACCATTTTTTGTATGTCTGGGGAAGAACATGTCCACAAATCGACACTATCCCTTTTTCAAACAAATCAATGTCTTGATAAATTCACAAAATATCTGATGATGTTGAAGCTATACTAATAAATAAAATTAGAAAAAGTAAATTTTTCCTATCCAGGTCGATGAAAGTGTAGATGTTGCTGATTTATCTACATTGTTCCTCACCGAGAGGTACTTGGTAGGAAATGAAATTGAGGAAAACTTGTTGCTTTGTTACCATTGACAGAGTGTATCACAGGGGAAGACATTTTTAATGCAATCAATGGTTATTTCATTGAAGAGGACATCATTGGTCGAATTGTTGTGGTGTATGCACCGGCAGAGGCAAGCCCACGTCAGGTTGTGTTATAGGCCTACGTGGTTGAATTAAAGAAGTAGCTGCCCATGTACCATGGAGTCATTGCTGCATTTATAGATAATGTCTTGCATCCAAGCCACTTCTTAGGGAACTGATGAGATTGTGAAAGTTGTAAATTTTATTAAGGCACAACCATGACACTCCAGCTTGTTTAAAGCACTGTGTGAAGAAATGAACAGCATTCACAGCACATTACTTTTGCATATGGAGGTAAGGTGGGGCTATCTTGTGGCAAAATACTTACACGGATGTTTAAACTTAGACATGAAGTCCAGATATTTTTGGAAGACCATTGTTTCCCTCTTGCTCCAAAATTTCAGGACAGAGATTGACTTCAAATCTTGCATATTTATCAGGTATTTTTCTAAAAATAAACAAACTCAACTTGGGACTTCTAAACAGCTCCAACACCATATTCAAAGTAACTGACAAAATTGAATCAATGATTTAAAAATTGGACTTTTGGAAAGTGTGTATTGAAAGAGGTCAGCCTGAAATTTTTTAAACTCTGCCAAGTTCTTATCTGAGAATAACTTTGCATCTATCCCAAAATGTGAAAGAGAATATTATAAGTCACTTGGAAGATCTTCAAGTGTCTCTTTATAAATACTTCCCTCAACATGAAAAAGAAAACAACTGGGTTACAGATCCCTTCAATGGAAATTCTTCAAAGAAGTGAAAATACAATCAATGAAAAAGAGCAGTTAATCAAATTTTCAACCATTTCTTCTTTAAATTCTGATTTTAAAAGAAAGCACCTTATTACCTTCTGGGTAGATGTTAGTAAGGAATACCAGTAACTCAGTGAAAAGGCTCTCAAATACCTTATGCCTCTTGCTGATACTGAGCTAGTAGAGAGAGCTTTTTCTTCTCACTCCTTCATAAAATATAAGTACCGCAATAAGCTTAGTGCAAGTCCAGATTTAAGACTGTATCTTACATCTTTTGAGCCTTATTTCAAGAAAGTAAATGCATCAGAGCAAGCTCAATGATCTCACTAACAATGTTTCAATTGGCTAGTGATCTATATAACAATTATCACAGACTTTTCAGATAACAAATAAATATTATTAATAATAAATTAAAAGTTTGTTAAATAGTTGATTATCATTAATATTTAACTGTGTTATTAACATTGTAAAATTAAATCTGTGTTTTTTAATGTTTAGTGTAATTTTTCTTACTTATTACCTCATTTCCACTGTTTGATATTAAGATAGGCACAGAACAAAAGTTTTAAAAAGGCACACAAGTGGAAAAAGGTCAGGAACCACTGCTCTAAGACATTCTATAAGTGATTTGGCCCTAAGGACAGTGCCCCTACTTTTGGACAGCCCATGACTCAGCTCGGAGTCTGTGTCTTATATTTATTCGCTCAGGCTGCCATTCTGCAAACCGCTTTGAGAAGGCAGACTCTATTCTTTCCAGTCTGCATTTTATTCCTTTATGCTGTATGTGGCAATGAGTTCCCAAACTGGAAACAAAACTCCTATAAAGCAGAAATAAGACAGCTTCCACATTTCTGGTTAAATACTATTAAATATTCTACCTGGGAGCTACATTTCAGCGTTGTATGTTGCCATTTCATTTCTTATAGTCAGGTATCCTACTTGAAGGTATAGAACTGTAATGCATATACATCTTATTTGGAAAAACAAATCATTATAATAATTGTCTCTGAGTGGTTGGAGTGGCAAAGAAAAGGGTATGTTCTAGGCAGGATAAGAGAGTAAAAGGTATAAATGGTGATTTTTGACTATAGAAAAAGAGAATGCTGAGATGGGACTAGAGATAACTTTTAATATATTCAACAAACATACAACCAGAATTGACTAGAGATAAATTAAGGTAGAAAAAAACCAAAGATATTATTTTTTTGTGTGAGTCCATGAAGAAAAGAAATAACTAAGGGAGTTCCCTGGTGGCCTAGTGGCTAGGCTTCAGTACTCTCAATGCTGCAAACTGGGTTCGATTCCCAGCCAGGGAACTACCCAGAAAAAAAAAACAAAACGAAAAAAACTAAAGTTTCAGAGACTTTAAAAATAATTCCTCCTTTGAATTGA
The DNA here is from genome assembly GCA_004026885.1 of Lyroderma lyra. Classification (NCBI taxonomy): domain Eukaryota; kingdom Metazoa; phylum Chordata; class Mammalia; order Chiroptera; family Megadermatidae; genus Lyroderma; species Lyroderma lyra. The sequence goes on from PVJL010003253.1 coordinate 133,485, forward strand.
CTCTTATTTCTCATTAGATTATCAATAGGGTAGGAGAAATATTTTAACATTAATACTGTAAAAGATTCCAATAAGAAATAATTTACTGAAAAGCGGTGCACTGAGATTTTTGAAAGATTACGAAAAGACTGGTCTGAATTCTGTTTTATTTTTTTATACTCATTCTTTTTCTATAATCACTGCCATGAATCTTCTTGCATCTACAAGTGAAATGCTGTATATTTTCAAAGTACTAAAAATTCCTCAAAATATCTCCAGTGGTTCAAAATATGCATGGGGAGCAAAATAGTCACCTATAAATACTGTCAATCTATCATGTGATAAATAAACATTATCAAATATTTGTACATTCACACGTGTGTGTGTGTGTGTGTGTGTGTGTGTGTGTGTGTGTATGGAATGGAAAGCAGAGAAGGCAGAGAGAGAATATTTCTGTTAATGTTTGCAACTAATTGGCAAAATATATACCCCACAATATGACTATATTACTTGGGACTTATGGGATATGTCTTTACGTATTGTATACATACACATAAACATAGAAGTTGGAATGTTCACATGTACACATGCATACATATTTTAAATAACATCTTAAATACAGTTTGAAAATACATATGTATATACATACTCACACATATTCTGAAATGCCATCATTCAACATAATTCATGATGTGTATTGAAATGTATCAAAGCAGAAACACATTCCAGAAAGAAATACTCACTGGTGCAATTAAATTATAAAGGAGTTTAATTTGTTCGCTTAGTAGCTGAATGTTTATTTCAACATTTTGGACAGCAGTTTCTTTAATGAGAATGTACCTGGAATGAATTAAATTTGGTTATTATTTAAGCTCATGAGTTAAAGTGTTTCTTCAGGGAGGGCACTTATGTATTGATGCATTTCAATGAATACTGTTCTTGAAAATGTCTGTTTTGACTACTTTAAACTTGAAACCTGAAAAATCATCACTATAGTCTAGTTTATGAAATTAATCAAGAATATCTGTGGGATACACAGGCTGCATGAGCAACTGACTTTTTTTTTATTTTTATAAAACAGCTTTATTGAGATATAATTCACATATACAGTTTACCCATTAAAAGCATACAATTTAATGGTGCAACCACTACTACAATGAATTTTTAAACATTTTTTATCACCCCCAAAAGAAGCCCCAGTACCAATCAGAAGCCTTTCACCATTTTCTCTCACTTCACTCAACCTGCAGTCATAGACAACCTCTAATCTATGTTATGCCTGTACAGATTTTTCTATTCTGGATATTTCACATAAATAGAACCATACAATATGTAGTCTTAAGTTACTGACTTCTTTCATTTGGAATACTCTTTTTAAGGTTTATCCATGGGGTGGCATTCACCTTTGCTTTGTTTCTTTTTACTGCTGAATAATATTTTACTCTATGGTTATATCACATTTTATTTACCCACTTATTAGCTGATGGAGATCTGTGTTGTTGGTACTTTTTGTCTATCATGAATAACGCTGCTATGAACATTTATATGCAAGTCTTTGCATGGACATGTTTATATTTATTTTGGTTATATGCCAAGGAAAGATATATACCAAATCTCTGGGTCATATGATAACTCTATGTCTAAACTTTTGAGAACTACTAGACTGTTTTGTCCAAGGTGACTGCCCAATTTTACATTCCTACCAGCAATATATGAGGATTTCAATATTTCAATGGGTAACTCACTTTGACATCTATGGTCATTCTTCATAACTTACCAAATCAATGTGTTTCCTAAATATCTTCTCCTGTGTCCTTCCAATGAGTACACATGAGTATTACCACACTGATAAGACATAACTTCCCTGATTTGCTACTCTCAAATGCATAGTTAAAGCATTCTGTAAGCCCAGAAACACTAACCCTCCTTCCAGCACACATCACATACACTGAATTTTATCAACTGTAAAATGAGGGCAATTGGTCCAGAATGAACTAGGCCACCGCATAGTAGTTTCTAGGACAGTGGTTCTCAACCTTCCTAATGCCGTGACCCTTTCATACAGTTCCTCATGGTGTGGTGACCCCCATACAATTATTTTCGTTGCTACTTCTTAACTGTATTTTGCTACTGTTATGAATCGTCATGTAAATATCTGATATGTGTTTTCCAATGGTCTTAGGCAACCCCTGTGAGTCATTCAACCCCCAAAGGGGTCGCGACCCACAGGTTGAGAACCACGGTTCTAGAAATAATTGTTTCCATTTGAAACCTATTTGGCCATACAGCTCCATGAGAAATCCAGGGATGATAAAGAGACATAGATACTATTTTTGATCAACTTAATGTATTTTTTTCTCAATTTTTTTAATTCATTGGGTGACATTTGTTAGTAAAATTATATGCGTTCCAGGTTTACAATTCTATAATACATCATCTATTGTGTCATGTTGTGTGCCACCACCCAGAGCCAGTTACTCTCTTCTATCACCATATAAACCCTAAAGATGTTTAAATAATAAAATAATAGTCACTTGAGAAATATACCAATTTAGCGAGGAAAGACAAACTATAGGTTGTTTAGATTCCTTCGAATAAGCACCCTCCAAGGTCCTCAGAAGAGACTTCAGTCTTTCACTGCTAGAGTAATTTAGGTACACTGTTTTCTCTTTTTTTTCCTAAAATTAACATATAGTACATGCTTTAAATTTTTGAATGAATCATAACTTACTGTATTATGTAAAAGTTCCAACTCATTTTGCTATATTCAAAACAACTTTGAGTAGGGCATAATAAAGGAAATACTAATGAAAGCCAATAAATTTAAGTAACTGAACTCGCTTTTTCATGTTTTTAGCATATTATAGACACCTAATCTCACTGAATAATTAATATATATACCAACACTGACCATATTGAAATACTCTATTTTATAGTGAGGTTTAAGGGGTTAATAGCACAAGAACAACAATAATAATGTTGATGATAACAATAACATTCCTAAATGCATGCTGTGTGCTAGGAAATATGCTAATTATTTTACATATATAATGTAACTATCTTCACAGCAACCCACTAAAGTAGGTGTCATTAAAATCTTCAATTTACAGATGAGTGAACAGAAACTTGGGAAATTAAATTACTCAGTGAAACAGTTAGATAAAAACAACCTGAACTTTTCACCAACAACTCATGGCTCTTGCATCACAACATTGCACCAGCTCACATGGCGCTGTCTGTGAGGGAGTTTTTAGCCAGTAAACACATAACTGTATTGGAGCACCCTCCCTACTCACCTGATCTGGCCTCCAATGACTTTTTTCTTTACCCAAAGGTAAAGGAAATATTGAAAGGAAGACATTTTGATGACATTCAAAACATCAAGGACAATACGACAACAGCTCTGATGGTCATTATAGAGAAAAGAGTTCCAAAATTGGTTTGAAGAGTGGAGTAGGCACTGACATTGGTGCACAGCTTCCCAAGGAAAGTACTTTGAAGGCAACCACAGTGATATTCAGCAATGAGGTGTGTAGCACTTAAATGTCAGACTTTGTATGTATATAAGAACGCTACTTATCTCAATAGCATATTCTCAATACTGGAAGTGAAAAGATCTAGAGCAATTATTGGGTCCAGAGAGGCATGTAACTGAATCATTCATGGGAATATCATGAAGAATATAAAATATGTAGAGGGATGAAACCTTAGATAATTCTGTATTTTATTTTAAGAACATAGTCTGCATAATTATTATACTTATTACATTAATCTACTGCAATTTCTTCATTAAATATAATCTTATGTCTGATATACTCATATTCTAAAACATTATACTGAACTTTCAACAATATTCCTTGAATAACAAATATTTATTGAGTACATACAGTGTACTACTATGAAGTTACTGGTGTTTTAAAAGTCACTGGCCTAAATCCGAAGTTATATCTCTATACCTAGCTAGTTCTACCCAGGACCTAAATTCTTTATAATTTGGTTTTCTCATGTGTAGAATAAATTAATTGTACCCATCTTGTAGATTTATTTGAAATTACATGAATTGAAAAATGTAAGTGAAAGTATTTTATAAACCATGAAATTAATCACAAAATTGGCCAAATCAGTTATCTGTCATTTATTTACATGAAATACATCATTGCCTCATTTTGAAAACATTTTCAAACACCCATTTTGGTAAGCATAAACCCAAATGTATTTTCAATAAGATGAAATGATTACTATGTATAAAAAGTACTAACAAATCTATAAGTAGTGGCTAATTCAAGGCCAAATTTGTCATTCCAAATGTGTTCTAAGTACCTACCAGTACAAATATCTTGTATGACCACAATAGTATAGATATTTTGTTAACTTCTTCAATTTTCTTTGTCTATATGATATCAAAATAATCAGTTGTCACTTACGACACACATCTAGGAATAATAGATAATTTCCTCTCTAGCAATTGATGACATAATTTTATGAGGTTTCACAATCCTAGATTAACAGAGCTGTAAATGTATTCCAAGGCTCTAATCAGCTTCTTAATTTCCATGGAAAAAAATAAACCTTTCTGCAGAATTATTAAGATACAACTAAGCTGTCTCAATCTTAGGAACAGTTAAAACATAAAATTTCCAAGTGACTTTAAGTGAACTTTTGAAAAGTAGGTATAGATGACCAAAAACTACAGGCAAATGCATCATCTGGGAAACATCTGTGAGTGTTATTTAAGGTATACAAGTGTTAAACTTTTAAGCATATTTATTAATTTCTTCAACAGATACTTGAGGGTTTTTATACATCAAGCTATGTACTAGTGGCAAGAGGAAGAAATCTAAAGGTATTAATAAATCTTACCCAGACCATTCACATAAGGACTTTGCATTTGAATAATGGAGCTGAGAAAGACAAATCAGATATATTAATAGATGCAGATAGAAATATAGAATCAAACCCAGCTGTATATGAGAACTACACTGTAAGACAGAAATTGATGAACCTCAAAATATGTACAAATACAAAAATTTTAGAGGTGATGACTTCAATGAAAGGATAGGGGAAAACTTCTTGGAATATATAGGGTCTTGGAGCAACATGGTTCCATTGTACATAAAACAATGGAGAAGACAGGCTTGTTAGTCCTAGGACCAGTGAGTGCAAAAACACAAGCATGTGAAACCATGAATTGAGCTCAGACAATAATGAGGCCATTTGACCCAAGTAAGAGAGCCTAAAAGGAAATATTTGGAGATGAGTTTTTAAATAAGGTAGAGATATATTATGAGACAGAACTGAGTATCAAGTTAAGGGTATTTGGTTAATTTTTGTTAAAAAAATACTTTTTAAACTTTTGAGTAGGTGGGGCATGCCATTGCACATTGTAAAGAGGTTTCATGGGACTATAAATTTGGCAAAAGTTCATAAAAGTTCAAATGAATTAATGAGAAGAGGTTAAAGGGAAGAACAGGGACTATACTACAGCGACAGAATGCAATGCAAGTGGCGAAGGGGAAATTAAGGAGGCCTGCACTTAACTACAAGAATGAGAAACAGAGAAAGAATGTTGTAAAGATTTTAAAGTGAACATTGGCAAGTAGGAGTAACCATTTGGATTTAGAGTTAGAGATTCTGTTTTTCCCCCCTTTGGCAAGTATTATCTGGCATTTATCCTGTACATTTCCATGTGTGCGAGAGCTATTGGGGTAACAATAAAAGGAGGAAGAAAGGAAGGATGGTGGTTTACCTATTTGAGCAGTATTTGACAGGGTGGCTATCACGTGCTCCTCCTCCATTTAATTTTCTACCTTTAAGCTGAGTACTTGGTGTCGTCTTCACTCCCCCCTGGATTTGAAATCGCCTCTATGAATGAGCTGGGGTTCTAGAATCCCCAGGAAATGAACAGAGGTGGAGTTCCCACAAGCTGAGGTTAAAGCACAGCAGTCTGCCACAGCACCAGTAAGAATTTAAAAGACAAATTTTTAAAGCATATTATATCGAGACATGTTCATGCCCTAAACGTATGACTTAAAAAAATAAAAAAACAGTAAAAGGCTAAGCAAACAAAAGGAATGGAAATCAAAGAAAGGAAAAGTAGTATGAGACACCCCAAAAGTCAGTGAATTTGGAAAATTTTCAAATGAACTTCATTACAACAGTGCATCTATACACTGTGTGCTGCAATGTTTTCTCCAATTCACATTTCGGTCCCTTCTTCCTCCTGTTACTCACTCCAAATCCTCTGTGTGCTCTAATTTTCTACGATTTATTTCCTATTCTGCACCTATTAATTCCTGAGACTAAGACTGAGCCATGATTTTCTCTTCGGGGCTTATGTCCTTATTCTCTTTGGAAGGAGTCCTTCCAGATGAGAGCTAGAACACCTGAGCACGAACAGCATCAGCAGCTTTGAGCAGTGACGTAAGCGCTCAAGGCGCCAAACGCACGGCCTGTCTCCTTAGGTCTAATAGTCCTGACGTCTTCCAGTCTTCTCTGTTCTTTCAGATCATTATTTCAGAGGATTTTCTTTACTTTTTTCTTGGGAAAGATTTCAAGTTTATGATATTTAGAGCCATCCGTGGGTTCAGTATGAAAGACATACTGGCACTCCAGCATGATGGGGAAAATTAGTCATCCAAATTGAAACATGAAAAATATATCTTAAAAAAAATATGGGGGGAAGGTACAGAAGGGTAGAAACGAGTAGGGACAGGGATGGTAAACAGGGGAGAATGGTATTCCGTCAAGTCCTTCCTAACAGGGCATCTTGTTTGGATCATGCGTTCTGAGCAGAATTTGGGGGTCAGTTTCTGTTTTACTCTCTCCCATTTTTAGAATCAGTTTGCCCAATATTATGACACACATGTTCCCAGTTACCATAATAGACTACATATGTAACATTAACTACATCACTTCAGAGCTCCATTTGCAGATTCTACATTTTATTCGATTCATACTCCCCCCCCCCCACCCCAAAGGAAACAGGCTGTTAATCCCCATCCTCTGTGGGAAGCTTATGCTATGGCTGGCAAGATGTGAGAAAAAAAGCTTTGTATTCCAGTTACCATGTTAGCTGTGATACACACACATATACATTTCAGCTCCAGTGTTGTTCTTCATTAATTCATTTTGGAAATATAATGCAGTATTTCAGCATCGTCTTAGGGAAGCTCAGAGCAGATTTTTCTAGATATGCAATGTACTCCATTTACAGTGAAGTTTGCAGCTCTAGTGAATACGGGCATCTAAATTTGTACTGTTTAGACAGAATCTGAAACTTTTGATAAGCCCTCCATGGAAATTCAAGCTCAGACCTTGTCACAGAGAATCTGAATCTCATAACGGTTAGGGGAACAATGAAAAGAGATTGGCTCTTCTGCCTAAATGGCTGATGTGAGTCTAAGTGTGACAAGTAAAGGGGATAGTTCTAAACGACGTGAATGAGTCGAGTAAAGGGTTCAGTCATAGAAAACACAACATTTTAAATTCATGTCAATACTTTCTAGCTATATTAAACTTAAGTATATCTTTCTTGGTGAAAGTAGAGAGTTAATGAAAATGACTGTTTGCTTCTGTGTAAAAATTGGTAAAAGTTGTTGTTAAAAAGACATATATCAGGAAAGGGGAATATAAAAGCAAAATGATTACCACAGACTTTGACTCTCACATTAAAATATCAGCACTTTTGTATTTTGGCACTCTAGAAAGAGATTCAATTCATGAAATACGTTTTATTTAGCTAGCTCTAGTAGAGCTTTGTTCCAGGAAAAATTGCCTCATTTATGACTTCTAAGAAAATTTATATAAAGATGAGAAGAGTGTTTTAAAAAATTATTCAAAATAGATATATTTCTCTAACTGTAGAAAAACTATACATATATGTTGCTGAACATTTCAATAGTATTAATGCTTTCATAGGTCAATAGTTCTCAGATATAAAAGTACAGTTTTCTAAAAAGAAAATTCACAAGAATATTTATGTTTTCTTCTCTAAGAACTTATAAAGAATAACCAATTATTTTCATTCTCTTTTAACCTTTTCTTCCAAGTGCACTTTTAGAAAGTCTTGCAATGGACCAAAAGGACAGTTTTCTTTTCAAGTAAAACCGTTATTATTTCTAAGTTAAAAATATTCTACTAATATGCAATCACAACTTGATATAACACACCAAAAAGTCTTCTACCTTTTCTCCACATACTTTTGCTTATTTCTTAGAGGACTTAACAATGAAATTCTTATATTAAACAATATGATTTCTGAGAACTTGAGAAACAAATATAAGTTTTTTTATTATTTTAGGATTAGAAATGTCATAACAATAGGCACATAAAGAATACTTTTCATTTAAAAGTGACAATGAGCAATATATAAAATGCTAATGACAGCCTTTAAAAATCTTAAACATGTGCAAAATTAAATCACAACTTTTCAAAGGAAAATGAAAACTAAAAAATATAATTGTAAAATATCAAATTAAAAACATTATCAAGAGTACTAAACTATTTAAAGTTTTATTGAATCATTTCTTTTTTACTTTCAGGCTTTGTTAAATTACATAGAAATAAGAAAAGTGATATAAACATATGCACAAAAGTCACTGTTGTTATCGGTCAACTTTCCTCTCTAATGTGTGTATCACTGCAATCTATAGTATGATCAATTTAATGAGCATAAAGAAACTCCTGGATTAAAGAGCATGTTCTTCTTTTTCTTTTGAAATGCTGCTTATAAACCAGCAGAATTCCATAGTGTACTCTACATACCTTAGATCTATCACTCTCATCTATCACTCTGCGTTTTATATCAAATTGATTTTGACACATTATGTTTGAATAAAACAGTGGTAGATCATGCATACTCATTTACACTTCAATATTAATTGGTACACTTTTTATGCACTAAATAAATGTACATAATTGGTAAAATACTTGGGAATTAAGTCAAATTAGCCAAATATGCATTGTAAAAAAAGAAATGAAACATTTTCCTATCTTATGTATTGCTATATATCAAGATATATGGTAAGATAAATGCTCTATATCATTATAGAAAAACGATTTATACCTCTGTAAAATAATTTAAATGAATATCCTCTTTAACCTAGAAACAGAATAAACTTTCATTGAGTTTAGACTGAAATTCAGAAAATAGTATCTATCCTTAACGTAAAATTTAAAAAAAAAAAAAAAATTATCTTCTACACCAAAATCATTAAGTAAACAGGTCAGAACTCAGCCACTTTTGAGGCAGCTCCAAACCTTACCCAGCCAAATTCCCCTCAGGTTCAGTGACCCCCTACATACTGGAAAACGTATGAGGTGGGGTAAAGAAGGACAAGATCACAGTTAATCAATTGACCTTCAATACAACCTCCTATAAAAATAGCTATGTTACTATAGACATTTATCCTTCTGTTGGTCACAATCATGTTTCTGCAAAGAATGTGGTTTTATAAAGTAGGAGGGAGGGATTCAGTTGGCCACCAATTTTTCTAATACGACCAAATTATAACAAAAAAAGTGTCTTATAATTTATACAATTAGGCTGCTGTTGGCATAAAAGTGGTCTTAAATACAAATGTGAAACTTCCTTAGAAACATACTATATACTATAATATTTATAGCAGACTGATAACTTTTTTAATGTAACAATAGCATTTAAGCCAAATAACTACAGAGGAAAAAAACAAAAAAACAAAAACCAACTGCAAGTTCCTTCACACAGGTGTTGAAGACCTTTAAAGACAGATACAAATGCCTCACTCAGCTGGAGGTCAAAGGACTCAATTCACGAGAATATTGTTGTTCTTAAGAAGTAAATGAAAGTAGCCTCTGACCTTACCAATGACCATGAACCAATAAGTACTTTTTAAAAAAACCTTAGACAAATCTTCTGAATCCTCCCTTAGAGTCTATTCACTTTTCCACAATCATAGAACAGCGTTTATAAACCTGGGTACTATTGACATTTTGGCCCAGGTAATTCTTTGCTGTGAAGGTCTGTCCTGTAAACTGTAAGAGATTTCATAACCTGACCTCTACCCACTAGATGCCAGTAGCATCCCCTTCTAAATGATAACAATTAAAAATGGCACCCTACATTGCCAAATGCCCCTTGGGGAGGGAATCACCCCTCACTGAGACCTGCTGTTGTAGAAGGGAAGGAATAACATTTGTTAAAGGTGGGCTCACTGAGGAAAGCAGGAAGTAATAGTTGACAGTTTTACAGTGAGAAAGAAATATTGAAAAATGAGACAAAACAATTACAATTGGTTGCATAGCAAGCTGGGGTTATTTAGTATAGGATTTCAATCACTACACTAAGTATAAACATCATTACAATAAATATGAATAGCAATTACTTTACTCCACATTAACATAAGGATGTCCTATAGTGAGAGTATCCCTGAATAAGGTAAATGATGTTCACTTCGATGATCCCACATCATTAAGAAATTGTTTCTTTAGAAAACAGAAAAGAATTGAGCAAGATTTTCATCAAAAGATTAGACTTTTCTAAATTCAGGTCAAATAACGCTTATCAGAAAACAAATGCTTCTGTGATGATACATATTCTAGGTTTTGCAAGATAATGTTGATTTGGAATATTTTATTTCACTGGTCGTTGTTCTTTAATTAATGGTTCAGAAAAGAGACAGCACCCATAAAAGGGACACCTTTTCCTCTGTTAAAATCCTACTATATGATGACCTGTACCTATTTGGCTCACAGGTCTTACCAAAGATGAATGCTGCCAATTCCTGTCTGGTCGGGGATGCCCATAAGAAAGCTGGAGAGAGATGTGTGTTTGAGTGAGCCCTGAACAACTTCCAAAGCCCAGGTTAAAGTAGTATGGGTTCTCCAGAGAAACAGAACCAATAGGATAAACAGATAATAGGTAGGTAAGGTAGGTAGGTATAGATGGATGATAGAGGATAGATCATGATGATGATAGACAAATAGATAGATGGTAGCTAGCTAGCTAGCTAGATAGATAGAAAGGTTTACTATAATGAATTGGCCCACACAATTATGGAAGCTGAGAAATCTGAAGATCTGCATGCAGTCAGACCCTGAAGTCCCGGAAAGCCAATGGTGTAGTTGAAGTCCTAAAGCAGGAGGACTTCAGCTAGAAGACAGTCAGTCAGAGAGAGGGCAAATTCTTTCTTACTCAGCCTCCTGTTCTATTCAGGCCTTCAACAATTGGATGAGGCTGGCCCACACTGGGGAGGGCAATCTGCTTTGCTCAGTCTACAAATTCAAATGTTAATCTCATCCAGAAACAGCTTCACAGATACACACAGATTAATGGGTACCCTGTGGTCTAGTCAAGTTTATACATATAATTAACTATCACAAAACTCCATGTGGAGACAGCTTGCAAAGCGAGGTGAGTGTGCAAATTAGGAGAATAAAAAACAGAGAGGGGCAAAGAAGCCAAGTACTCTAAACAAAAGTGGGCAGGGATTGTGGCAAGAGTAAGAACGGGGGAAGCCAAGGACTAGATGTGTACTCGTAGGTCAACATCTTATTTTGCAGGAAGTTTAAGAAATGTGATGTGCCCATTAGAGTAAACAAACAAATGAGCAAGCCCAATTTCAGAGTTTCAATAGCAGTTTAAAACAGGATCATAGGAGTAAGAAAAGAGCTAAAAGAGCTAGGATAAATGTCAAACTTTTCATTACGCTATCCTAGATACCTCTCTCCTGCCTGAGGCCATGAGGGTGCATTAGGATAAGGGAGTTGCAGAGACAGCAGCAGAAAGGATTGGAAGGAAGACAGTAATTATATTCTCTGTTCACTTGTATTTGATATAAAAATCAACCAGCAAAACATTCATAGGGACAGATTTCAGTTTGGAATCCATCTCAATCACTTACTAGCTCTGAAATTTTTGGCAAGTTAGTTAACCTCCTTATCTTTAGCTCTCATATATGATATAAATACATAGACTAAGTAAAACCCTTCCTGATGAAATAAACACATTTGATCCCACTACTGGTGACTGGCTGCCAGTCTTCACCAAATCCCTGTTCTCAAATGAGGGTGGCCGGATAAGATTGAGATTTCATCAGTGACTGCTTGTGGTCATTTAGGAATCTCTCAGGTCAGTGTATTGTCATTTGTTCTCAGTATACATCTTGGTATCTTCAATTTTGTGCTTTTTTGGTGACAGAACAGATCAACTGAAAATTACTGTTTTTTTCATTAACTTTGCAATAATACAACCTTGTATTTTTTTTAATACACGTTGGTATTATCTCAATGTTTTACAGTATCTATATACTTCATAGGGCTAGGCAAGGCAAATCTGTAGATTCTGTGGGGCTTGAGGCTTATAGAATTTGAGGTACCTTTTAAAAAATAAAAATGTACAAAGTGACTGGTAAAATATTAAGCATGAAAGACAATGTTTATTTAAACTGTGAAAAAGAATTACACATTTTTATATTGATAAGTTTAAAAATGGTGCTCTTTAGATTGAGCCTGTGTATGTAAATCGTGAAAACTTAAACTTCATTCACAATACTTTAACTTCACATGCAGAATGATGATTAAGAAAGGTCATGCATGGAAATACTTAATACTTGGTATTAAGAAATCATCTTTAGCAAATGTTAGCTTTGTTATTATTGTCCAAGTAATCAAATAATAGTGATTATCTAACATGTACCAAGTCACATGACACTTTAAGACATGAGAGATTCGAGGTGAGGCTATGGTGATGGATCACAGCCTTCTTACATTCTCTTCTTCATCCTCTCTCTGAGAAAAATGCTCTCTGCAGCCCAGCATGCAGTAGGAAGAGATGCATATGCATATATAGAAGTATCATGTAAAGAAAGGGATCCCAGTTAACCTTGGGAAGTCAGATGTCCAAGATGTCAAAAATTGTCTTATGGGCTATGAAAAAAAGAAATTGAAGATAAATCCATTTCGTAAAAATAATTACAAATACTCTTTGTTAACCAAGACTCAAGCAACCGGCAAAAACAGAGTGCTGGTTGCTTAAGTGTCAGTTAGTGAAGAGTCTACATACATTTATCCAGCATCTACCAATCCCCGTGGGTGCTGATTAACTGAGAGTCTACTGTATAATGACAATATAATGTAATCAGCAAAATGCATACATAAATGAACAGTTATAAAAGTAGCAAAAAAATAAAAGCAGGCAATTAAGAGAGATTTGAGTAAAATCCTAGACAGGGGAATGACATGCCAAAGGAGACAGATGTGTATGAACAGCTGTGGACCAGGTGAGACCAGTAGTACTCTGGGCTAAGGTAGAATGACATAGGATAAAATTGCAGTAGTAGTTTGGACTACAGTTGTCTGCCATGTTAAGGTATTGGGCCTGAGTGAACTGAGACTCTAAGAATTGATTTTTATGAGCTTTCTAATAACAGCCTTGGAGAAGTTCTGCAAGTGTCACTCCTGAGAGGGCGAGGCTACTGTCAGAGAGAGTGCCCTCATGTGCACAGGCTGTGCACTGAACAATTTCATGGGAGTGCTATTCTCATAGACTACAATAAAAACAATAGAGTTTTACACTACATGTAAGGATAGTAACCAAAGTGATAAACTGAGGAACTAAGTAGATGTAAAGAAGATGAAAAGTAGTTATGAACACTAAAAATATTTCTGAGAGGCAATTATTGAAGAACATACTTCTCTCAGTTTCTCAAATAGTTGTTGATTCTTTAAAGAAATACAATGGAAATTGGAGCAAACTTGAAAACACAAACCAATAAAATTTTAAAAGCATTTCAGTAACAACTCATTTCTTCTTAGAATTTCATTTGACCAGCCCATCATTAATGATAAATAAATGTTCAAAATTGAATATTGCAGCAATGAGAAGCTAGAAATCCAAGATGTTTCTCACATTGATACTTATGAGCACTTCTCGACGCAGACACTTCTTGCTTGGAGAAACAAAAACAGGGCAAAATAAACAGATGAACAAAAACATCATTTGTTTCCATTTACAGAGGGTTCAGGAATTTAACAGTTGTCTTATTTTTCTCACCATTTTCAATTACTACAGATTTATGGAATTCATGTTCATATTATCTTTAGAGCCCAGAGAAATCCACAAGTACAACAGAATGCCAAAACACAAGAGGAGAGCATCAAGTGTCTGTAGACACCACCCATGCACATAAACTGTCTGCCCATTCATTCCAAACCAGCCTTTACTTCCTCTCAATCTATTTCTAATTACCACTAACCTGGCCTAAATTTTTACTACTAACAAAGCCCCAAAGCAATAACATGTCACTGACTTGAGATTTTCTTGTGATATTTGTATTAAAATGGAATTCTCTTGCCTTCAGATATATCACTCAGACTCAAAATAAAACTAATCTGTTTATCTATCATTCCCAGCAAGTTCATGGTTCATGGTCCCTCATTTCTTCCTTATCAGATCAATTATCAACAATCAGAATATAGAGTGAGTCAACTGCTTGAAAAAATTGGTCTCTTTACCTCCCTATCTTATAGCCAAGGGGCATCCAACCTTTTGGCTTCCCTGGGCCACATTGGAAGAAGAATTGTCTTGGGCTACACATAAAATACACTAACACTAACAACAGCTGATGAGCTAAACAAAAAGAAGACCCATGCATCATTTTCATAATGTTTTAAGAAAGTTTACAAATTTGTGTTGGTCCGCAATTCAAAGCCATCCTGGACAGGTTGGACAGGTTTGTTATAGCCTTTATTTTTCTATCATGACATGGTTCTTTGATATTTAAAAGACCTAACAGGTTTTGCTGTTTATGTTGTACTCTCCCTGGAGCTTTTCAGCAACGCAGAATCTCAGGCGCCACCCTAGACCTACTATAGAATCAAAATCTACATTTTCACAAGGTCCCAGACATCCCTTGTACACAGTAAAGTTTGAGAAGTACTGTTTTAATCTGCTTTGTGGGAAATGAAACTCCCCAGGTACCAGGCTGCTTAGCTGCTTTAACAAAACCACCTTAAATTCACACACATTGCTAATAAGCCAGATGGAGTACACAAGTTTTCCGAACAGAAAGAATTTGGCTGGAGGAAGATTCATATAAAAGGATGAGAAGATGACACACTTAGCAAAGGAAAAAGACCACCAAGAACATGGGAAAATGCAGGCTCCAATTTAGAAGCATTTAAGTTTCCAAGTTTTGAGGCTGATTTCAATAACTCAGCCCTTAAAGACGGCCCACAAAATACAGAGAATTTGGTCATTTCTCTTCAGCTGAATGAGTAAATACTTTCCAATGTGGGCAATATTCATTTCATATTGTGTTTTAAGATTATTATAGCCAATCTCAGGTGGATCAAGTCATTTAGCCTTCAGCCTTGTACCTTATACTCCACCTAAGGCTGAGCTCCACAGAAATGGGCTGCCTGTTGTGCCTTACTGCTTAATTATTATATTAACATATTGAAGCTTTCTTTGAATTACCTCTTCTCTGTAAGTGTGTTTGTTCTATAGAAAAGCCCCTCAGTGATTTGCAATGAAGGTAATTTTTCTTGTCAGTGTACTTCAAAAATCCAATAAGTATAAATCCAATGCAATTTGAGTTTTGCCAACATTTTGCTTCTATTTTATTCTGTTTTGTTTCCTTAACATCATTTTCTCCCCAAAACCCCAAGTGCAAAGCTTCATTTTCTGAATACTGAGCAGACAGCTGCCTTTTTCCTGAATATATAGTGCCGTATTGCTGCCCTGACTGCTGGGATGCTGGGCGTTTTAGCCCAGGGTGGGCACAACCTAGCCTGCCTTGTCTGGCTGCATCAGACACACTGTGAATCTTGGACCCCGGGCAAAGAGTTGCATACCAACTTATTGAACACTTTGACAGACATTGAGATCCATAAGTACAAAGCAAGCGAATACAAGGTTTTGGGCAGTTTTACACATATAAAACTGCTATCCCCAAATTCACAGGCATCTTTGTACCTGCTCCTTCAGTCTAAACCCGTCGGGGGTGCCGGCAAGAATATATTAGTCTAAAAAAACTGAATGGAATATTTTGTGACCTTCCAAGTCAACATGTCACTTCTTCTCTGGTAAGAGCCCCTGCAAGTATTAAGTCCTGTTTCTAATTATTTTAGCCACACCCCCACAGTGTGGCCTCCTGTTTAAAATTTTAGCATATGGTAAGAACTAAAGTTAAAGAATAAATATTGATTTTATTTGAGCTACATGCATGCCATCACGATTTTTGGTTATTTAAGATTCAGGGGCAGAACTGCGCCCCCCACAGGCTATAAGATAGAGCAGGAATCAAATTTTATTCACCACGTTAGCCCTCTCCCACTAGCACTTGAACTAGAGTTTGGATAACTAGCTGATGCTCAAAGACATTGAATTGTGAATCTACTTTCAACTTTACATCAAGCCTCTCAGATTTCTTTTTAGCTACATCTGACATGAGAACAGCAAGAAACTAAAATCAAATACTTCTACACTACCAAATTCAGGTGAGGTATTTAAGTTTATTAATCTAAACCCTTCACTCAAAGAAAAAAAAAGAAAGAAAGAAAAGAAAGAAAACCCCCTAATTATTTTTTCCTGATACTCTTAAAATTTTCCAGAAATTCCTTTCTGTAAAATGTCTTTTAAATGAACTATAATCTTCTTAAGCAGATTTATTTGTAGATTTTTTTCAATATTTTATCTCATTTTTCTTTTCTTGATGTTACCCACCCAGCCCAGTGCCTCACCTATGTGGGACAGTGCTTCAGATGCACAATGTCATTTTTATGACTAAGGGCTACTGTCGAGTTAATAAAATAACTTTGGTAATATGTGATCTCAAGGGAAAAAGTAAAAGACAAATTAGCAGTGGCTACAGAACCACAATGTAACCTCATTTTTAATCACAAGTGTTCACCCCTCAATGTGCCTAGTTGATAGGTTGGAGAGCAAACTCAAAATAGGTCAGTTCCAGGCAAGTTCAACCCCATTTGTGGCAGCTACAGATATGGTGGTCAAATTTGGTGGTTACAAACACTGGCTTTTAACTCAGACAAGCCTGTGGTCCCTGAGTTATCTTATGTGGTACTTGAGAACAAAACACAAAGGGAAATTAAGAACAGACCTTCAGGGAGGGTTATTTCAATAAAAGGCAGTGAAAGAAGTGTCAGGCATTGGGGAATATCAGCCATAGGATTCATCATAAACCTCGATCCTCAATCTTCAGGTTTCAAGTCTCAGTTAAATAATTTTCATTCCCATTTCCATACAACTGAACAATAATTGAGTGTCTGCTTTGAGCTAAGCATTAAAATCTCTGAGATCCACACATTCTGGCTGGGGAGACATGTAAACTTTAATAAAATAACTATTGCAAAGTGATACAAAACTTAACAGGGAAGATATGTGTAAATTGTAAAACACCCGAAAATGCAATAAATCTGATGCTAAAAGAAGGTCGTATGAGAGGTGGGCCTTCAAGCAGAGGAGGAGTTTGTGAAGCAGATGAGGACGGAGGATTTTTAGCAGAAGAAATAAAACAGCAAAACCTAAGAAAGGTTGGCAAGTTCCAGAAATTGGGAAATATCCTGATATATACAAAGCAGAGAGAGAGTGGAGACAAGGCTCAAAACACAGGGGTGGAGGTGAAAGCTCATGTAGAAAATGCAAAGGAATTTTGACTCTTTTTAAGGTGATGACAACTGTAAAAATTTTATAATCCCCTATGTTTCAGAGTTCTTTTTTTTTTTTCTTTTAAGAACATTAAATTCAATCATGATGTCAGGTCATACTTTTCCTCTACAGTGTCCTTAATGTTAAATCTCTCTCTCTCTCTCTCTTCCTTTTATCTTTCTTTTTTTTTTCTTTTTTTGTATTGTTAATATTGGCATCAGTTTAGCTCCTCAACATCTCTGGATGTCTAGCATAACCTTCTAACAGATCACCTAATTTCTCACCGCTCTTCCTTGAATCCAGTCTTTGCACAGGTACCAGCTAAGGTTCAAAATTCAATGACTGACTCCCCAGTCTTTAAATTGTAGGAGTAATTCTTTTCCATAGCCATGACAACTTGACCGATGCACTTATTCAAATAAACACACATCTACACGTGCATGCACGCAGCAAGAGGCTCCAATCACGTGGTGCCCATAAAAGATAATAATTGGGAAAGGAACCTGTCTACAGCTAAAGCCAGAAGACCAGAATCCTATTAGAGGAATTGGGAATTCCTAACAAGCCTTGAAAACATAAGCTCCTCACCAAATAACCTAAATATTCTTCAAAAATATCTCAGCCATCTTCTTTGGACCTGTTTTTCTTTTTTCATCCATCTGGATCATATGCTGTAACCAAAACACCCAAAATTTCTCAGCCTCCTACCTTTTTCTGCACTGTCCCTGATATGAGGAATGCTTGCATTTTGTACTCTTACTTCACCTGTAAAAGCTCTACCCATCCTTTAAGGCAGTGGTATCCAAACTTTTGGCCCACTGGGCTGCATTAGAAGAATTGTCTTGGGCCACACATAAAATACACTAACACTCATGATAGCTGATGAGCTTAAAATATATATATTCACAAAAAAAATCTCATGATGTTTCAAGAATTTGTGTTGGACCACATTCAAAGCCATTCTGGGACGCAGGTTGGACATGCCTGCTTTAAGGCCTAGCTAGCAACCACCTAAGAATAGCTCTCTGTCCATCATATTGGACAGTGCAGGCCTAGATTAACTTCTATTCTTTTGTTTCAGTTTATTTTGAGATAGACCTGAAACATAGATTTTTAAAATGATATCTTGGGACAAATAATAAAGCTCTAGAATCAAATTAGTACATGGATTTTAAACAAGGTTCTTCATTTACAAGTGGTTTGACCTTGGGAATTGTACTTCACTTATCTTTGCCTTAGTGTTCCTAGCTGGCAAAATAATGCTTCCTTTAGCATTGTGGAGAGGATTAATTCGACATAATAAATGTCATAAATGTTAACTATAATCATTTGTGAACATATAGTCTCTTGTTACTACTGGTGAACAGTTAGTCTTCAATCCCAGGTATTACTTAATTTAATGTGAATAAATGCATAAATCAATCTTTACATTCCTATCACAAAGAATGTAACTAGTGCATCAGTGTAACTAGTGCATTTCCTATATGGCGGCTTCAGAAAAACATTTTTCTTGGGAAACAGACAAGCCAAAATTTTGTAGGGGTTTTTTTTGCAATATTTCAGTCATAATTTTGATGTCATTATCATGAAAATGTCCAGGAGAATGGTGTTAACTAAATTTGTAAAGTTTGTGAGTGTTTATTTAAAGTTATTGTTATTTGAAATATAAGAATAATGCAGCCTTCATCCCAAGGAAAGTAAATGCTTAAGTCTCTTACCTGTGAATGTGAATATATTTTATTTAAATGGGCTTCACTATAAACCCTGTTAATCTCCTCTGGAGGAATAAATGTACTGCATTAATGGTAAAGCAGTCTTTTCAGTTACTGTAAACTGAGATAAATCCATATTAAGTATATTTTACAAAGAAAATATGGTTAAAATGTTTATTTAAAAACAGCACAGAGAACTATAATTTTCTATACTTCTATCATCAATACACACTTACACACAAAATTTTAAATTTGAAACTCAATTAAGCACTATACAATATAGTTGAGTTACGCATCTTCATTTCACAATATACTATTGATCCAATCTCACTAAAGTTTGCTTTCTTCCTCAGAGGAAATTAAGAACTTTTTTATCAATTTGCTTAAAGTTTTTATAATTGCCCTTTGTCTGACTTATAACATAATGCATTCTAACACATCAATCCTTAGTATTTTGCCTATCTTTGTTCTAAATATCACTCCTCCTCATACTATGATTCAATTTGAAGAATCTTCCAAATATCAATCTCAATAAATAACAAATTAGTTTCCAGGCAAACAAATGAATTTGCATTGTTTTTTATTCATCATAAATATTTCACTTAATTATCTAGGTACCTTGTTCAGAAGCACAAAAACAACATTATAAATTAATTAGCACTGTCCCTGCTGACTTTTTAGAAAGTAAAAGCCAAAAGTAAAAATAGCCTGCACAGCTCAACTAGAGCACACATTATATTCATACATATATACATATATATATATATTTACACACATATATACATATATACATATATATATATATATATATATATATATTTACACAGTGTGTATCTGTGCTAAAGTCCACAAATATGTCACAGTATGTTTATGAAATATATTTAAGCCACTCAGGCTTTGTCTTTCTTCAGATATTACTCTATTGATTTTCAAAAGTCAAAAAACACTCCCTGCCTTTTTTTTTCTTTCGGTACAAACAGATAAAAACCCGTATTATCTTGAAAGTGATTACCTTGACAAGTGGTACTTTTCTCTAATTGAAAAGTAATTAAATTGTAGTATTACTAAAATATAACAACATATTTTCAAAGATGGTGAAGGTCATCAGCATGAACTAAATGTACTCTCAATATGTAAATATTACAGAATTCAGTATGTAATATCAAAATTTTAAGTTTCCTTTAATATTATCCCAAGCAAAGGTAATACATTTTATTTAATTGTAACTCTATGAAAATAATTTGTATTAAATTATTACTTTCAAATAATTATGTTTTTAAGTGAAAAATAACATAGCCTCAAAGAAAGTAGTAAAAGTTCATAATATCTGAGTATAAATCTAAAGTAGCAGTTTTCATATTTGATTAAAAGTACAGCCATAAAATTGTGTGCAAAAAAATTTAAATTTAATTCCTACCAAAAAACTGAAATAAATATCAAATTGGTTTTCAAATTTAATGCTTAAGCCCATTTTAAAATTTAAATGTTTCACTATTTGTTATTTAGCTTTTTAAATACATTATCTTAATTGTATAGATTATAAAAGTCTTATTTTTTTATTATCAGACTTTAAAATAAATTTCTGCTAATTCTACACTAAAATCTCTGATAAAGCATGTTGTTTTCCTTCTTGGTGAAGTAAGAACAGCATAAAGGAATTAGTGCTTAAAAAAAAAGTCAAGAAAAAACAAAAATATTTTGTTTAACCAACGAAAAATAAAGCACCAAAAACGGCTTGGTTTAAATGATGCACTAATTCATAAACTAGGTCTGATTCTGCCTTATTTAAACAGTTGGGATGTTTTTCTGAGTAGCCAGGGAATCAACTTAAATCCTTCTGAAACATCATATCTTCAACATGTCTTTTTTTTTTTTTTTTTTTTTTTTTTTTTTTTTTTTTTTTTTTTTTTTTTTTTTTTTTTTTTTTTTTTGGCTATACTAGTGCATGTTTTATAAAAGGGCTATGATAAAACAGTGTTAGTTGCATGGACAAAGGAATTAAAACATGGATGTGTTGTACAATACATGTACATGCATTTGAAGTGAGTATATGTGCAACATTATAATTAAACTGAGAAGCAAATAAACCTCTGTTCTGAATTAGGGACTGAAAATTATAATACTACAGGTGTACAGTAACCCCTGGACACACTCCTTGATTGACATGTTTCAACTTCCTGAAACAAAAAAAGAGTCATTTGATAGATTTCTCAACTGTAACCTCATGGTAGTTTACCCAATTGATCACTGGTTAGTTATCATGCTGACAGTTTCTGAACCATCTTTCCTAGGCACACATTGAGTCAGGAGATTGAATAAATGGCTAATTCAGTTAATTAACACATTCTCAGAGTTTTCTAAGTAATCACTGTGCTCTGCTTTCAAAGATATCAGAAGTATTTTTTCAGTGTCCATATCTTTTGACCTCTAATTCTTTATTCCTCCATGCTCTGTCTTTGACCATGAAGTTTCTGTTCTTTCCATGGTCTGTGTGGGTCTGCTCCGTAAAACCTAAGTCATACTGCCCTGACCTTTCTTAATATGAGGTTGCTATTACCCTACTAGTTGTTGGTGGTACAAAACAGGCTGCCTTAACAGGGACATTTAAATCATATGAGAGAGTGTTTGTGTTTGTGTGTGTGTGTGTGTGTGTGTGTATGAAAAGGTTGAATAAGCAGTTAGATAATAGGCATTTTAGACTATTATTTCCACAATATTGTAAATTGTTAGTAGTAAAATTTTACACTATTTTTTTATATTAACATGTTTTACATGTTTACTGGACTATAATGTAACCTTGATAGAGATGTAAAGTAATGACGGACAGACAAGATAGATAATATTATTGAAAGAAAATGATTGAGTTATTATAGTGATCATAAGAAGAAATTATGGATTATTTTTAACGGAAAAGGGTAAAAATAAAAATGTTATAAAAATACATATTAAGTACCTAGGGGTATATATTGCTTTATGCTATGTAAGTTACATTCAGAATATTTTTTTCATTTTCTAAAAAATGGAGAAATAGCCAGTGCTTAACATGAAGCAAAGCAATGTTGCTAGAAGCAAGGATGTATAATCTAGGCGTGTCATATTTCATATTATCTCCTTCTTCTGTATCTTTGAGCCTTTGCCTGCCTCCTTGGTGATTTCTGGTTCAGTGACAAGTCACCACCAACTGATCTCACCAGCTGAACAAAACCTAAAACATCAGCTGGATCATCTACACTGCTCAGAAACCCTTCCATTTATCTCTTAAGTGCCAGTAACAGTCCCACAGTAGGTGTTACAAACCGTCTCCTCTGTCTTTAATATTCAATGCCCCCCTTCAACTAATTTAATTCTCCTTACTGTGACTCTATTTCTTTCTTTACTGAAAAGAATAAGGCCATGTGATATGTGTCTTTAAATTCCATTTCCTCTATCTCAAACCTATCATTCTGTCATTTTTTTTCCTTTGGCTTCTATCTCCCCAGTTTTAGGGGAAAGAAAGCATAAAATATTTATTGAAATTCAATTCCATTTCTTGTGCTTTTTACCTCAGCTAATTCCACATCTTACATTTATTCAATCACTTATTCATCCAATCAGCTGCTCTCTGGGTCAGTCAACAAATATTTGTTGGATACACATATGGTATCGTAGTTTGAAGCCAGAGATGGGTTCTAATACCTGTTCTACCATTTTCTAGCTACACAGCACAGGCAAGTTTCTTAGCCTCTTGGGAATTTAGTTCAGCTATAAAATTAGTAATACCTTTTTCATGTACTAGAATAAAGATGAAATGAAAAATGGCTGATTAAGCATTTAACACTGTGTTTAGTACATAATAATCTTTATGGAAAGCAAAATAGTAGGTTCTGTGAGTATGTAGTTGAAAGATGTGGTCCTCAGGAATATATATACAAGGTCTGTCTGGAAAAAACACAGCCATAAATGCCTCTATTTTTCATAGTACATAGCTGGATACTTTCTGGACAGCATTTGTATATACACATTCATGTATATGTATATATGTATATGTATAATATTCTGAATATTTGAGTAGTGCCATATAATATGGACTAGAATTAAGTAACATAACTATTGTAATTGAACAATAATATTTATCCTTGTTTCCAGAGTTTTTATTGTAAGCTTAGACATTTTGAGGAATCAATTTTAAATCATAATTAATAAAAGGTCTAAGAGGAAAAGTACAAATAGATTAACATAAATTTATGGTGTTTCTATATATTATTTAGTACTCATATAGATTTATAAAGCTTTTATTTAAAATTACTAAAAAATACAAAATACATAGAAAAAAGCTTGCCACCAAAATAAGAGGCCTGTATAAAGAAAACAATCAAGGTTTGCCAAATGATACAAAAGTTAGGAATAAGCCTGGGAGCTTCTGGTCAAGACAGCAGTTTAGGTAAATCCTCTCAGGACCACATCGAAATTACAACTGAACTATGGAACCATCGTCATGGAGAATCACCTGAAGTCTTACTAAGCACATAACTAAGCACATAAACAAGAAGTCACGTGGAGAATGGTAAGAGGGGTGGAGATTTGGAACGGAGTTGGTTACACACCCAGTTGGCTATTAAATATCGAAAGGGATATCTCATCTTCACAGGTCCCCCATGAGGAGTGAGGGTCCTGGACGTACATCAGTGTCCCCAGCCCAGGCCTCAGTGTTAGGAAGAGAAGTTACCATTACTTCTGGCTGTGAAAACCAGCAGAGATTGTGGGTGAGAGAGATGGAGGGAGGCTAGAGTTCCAGGTGATCCTCTTAAAAGGCTCGCATAGGGTCTTACAGGTGGATTCACTTGCTTTGAGCGCAGTGCTGGGATAACAGCTTGAAAGGCACCAGAGAGATACAGGGAGGAACTGAGTTTTCTGGCTTCAGGGTGAGGGCTCAAGGGGGAGCTTTCTCCCAGACGGAAGTGCTGGCAGAAACCATCATTCCTTTATTGAAACTTCTACTAACCAGGCTACATATGCAAACACAGGCGTTCACCATATCTGAGTCTTTATTAACCTTTCTAGCACCATTTGCCTGGCCCTGGTGATTCCCTCTGACCCTCCCTCTCCCAACTTGCAGGCCCACTCAAGGTATTTCAAGTGGCTTTTCCATACAAACGCCCTGTCTTTGTGCATGCTACATACTTTCCTAAAATCTCCCGAAGTTTCACAAACCCCAAACAAGCAACAGCTGGCCGTGGCATGCCCCCAGCTTCTTACTAAGCAGCCCCAGGCCAGCATTAGTGGCAGGCAGCCTCAGTTCACAGCTTAGTCTTTCCCAGGTACCTCCAAGCGGAGCACAGGTGGCAACCATCTGCAGATAACTTTGTAGCTTACACCAAGTTGTCCCAGGCAGTGCATAGGCAGCAGCTGATCTTGGCCTGCACCAGAGTCCCTCCCAAGAGGGCCCAGAATCAATACACCTAGTAGCCAGTTTCAGACCACCAGAGCACCACCCAATGACCTTCACAAATAACCCACCCAACAGGCAGACTGGGCATGCACCAGAGCTCTGCTGAATTGAATTCTGCTCAATAGGGTCAGCCCCTGCACAACAGCTTCTCCACCATAGTCACAATTAGTTCTCAAAACCAATTAGCCTGAGGGTCAATTCCTCTGACTTATGTGCAAACAGCAAGACTCCACTACAATGGGAGAACACACAATCTACACAAGAGACACCTGGAGCACCTGGCTCAGGCAGCCAGGGAGACTGTACCACTGGACCCCACAGGATACCTACTACATAAGGCCACTCTACTAAGACTGGAAGACATAGCAGCCCTACCTAATACATAGAAACAAACACATGGAGGTAGCAAAAATGGGGAAACAAAGAAATATATCCTAAATGAAAGAAGAGAACAAAGTTCCAGAAAAAAGAACTCAGCAAAATGGAGACAACCAATCTACCCGAGCAGAATTCAAAAATAGCAGTTATAAGAACGCTCAATAATCTCAGTGCAAAATCTAACAAAGAGACAGAAAACATAAAAACAATAGAAAACATAAAAAAAATTAAGTCATAAATAAAGACTAGAATAACTGAAATAAAGAATTCATTAGAGAGCATCAAAAGTAGATTACATGGCGAGAAGATCCAAGGTGGTAGATTAGGTAAACATCTTTGTTGTGCCTACTTCGTTTTGTTAACACATTAAAATTACAACTAAGTTATTGAAAAACCAACATAGAGAACTAGCTGAAGTCTTGCTGAACAGAAGCTTTATAACTAAGGATACAAGAAAGAGGAGGCAACAGAGAGAGACTGGTAGGAGACACAGACACAAATGAAGCCAAGCCTCCACTGGTGGCAGAGAATAAGGAGGGCTATCTAGGCCTCAGAAGTTCCCCCCAAAGGAGGAAGTGACCCCATGCCAGTCTCCCTAGCCTGGAGTACTGGTACTGGAAGAGGAGCCCCACAACATCTGACTGAAAAACAGTGAAAACTCCGACCATCTGGTTGGGACGGAAGGCTCCAGGTAACCCAGACATCCTCTTAAATTGTCCGTGTATACTAAGATACTTGTGGGTACTCACTCTGAGCTCCAGCAGAGGAACGGTGACCCAGAAGATGCTGGAGGCATATGGAGGCAGACAGGTGTGTGGCTTTGAAGTGAAGGCTGGAGGACAGTCACCATTTTTCCTGGGTGCGCCCTCCTCCTGTGCAAATGGCTAGTGGGTACCATCTTTCCTGTGCTGTGCCTGCCCCTACAGGGCCAAATCTGAACCTGATTGGTCTGTTGAGCTTTACTTGCTCCACCCTGCTGGGTCACTGAGATCTCACCTGAGTAAACTCTACCAATGCCAGAGGTACTTTCTCTGGTGAGCAGCCAGCCCCACCCACACTGCAATCTTCCTTGGAAAACTATTTAAGTCCACAAGCCCCAGGCTTGTGGTGATTAGCACTGATATGCTCTGAAACTTTTGCTGAGTGGCTCCAGGCATAGCACTGGCATCAAACCAGAATCTACAGGAGCAACCAGTACAGGTAATTGGGGATACAGTGCCACAGACCCACAGGGCATATACTACATAAGGCTATCCAGCAATAATGGGAGAAGTAAACAATCTACTTAATACATAGAAACAAATACACGTAGGTATCCAAAATGAGAGAACAAAACAAAAAAGTCTCACATTAAAAAGCAGCAGAAAATTCCAGAAGAAGAACTAAACAAGATGGAGGCAAGCAACCTATAAGATACAGAGCTCAAAATGATAATTTTAAGTATGCTCAAGAAACTTGTGACAATTTCAGCAGAGAGATAACAAGCATAAAGGACATAGAAACCATAAAAAAGGACCAGTCAGAATGAAGAATGCTATAACCAAAATTCAGAATGTAATAGAAGTAATCTCCAGCAGACTACATGGACCAGAGGGATTGAATTAGCAAATTGGAAGACAAGGTGGCAGGAAACATTCAGTCAGAACAGCAAAAAAGAGCGGGAGTGGGGGTGGGGATGGGGGGACAATCCAAATAAATGAGGATGGTTTAAGGGGCCTCTGGGACAACATCAAATGCATTAATACTCACATCATAGAAGTACTAGAAGGAGAAGAGAGAAAGCAAGGAATTGAGAACCTATTTGAAGAAATAATGACTGACAACTTTTCTAACCTGGCGAAGGAAACAGCCATGCAAGCCCAGGAAACACAGAGAGTCCCAAGCAAGATAAACTCAAATAGGCTTATACCGAGACACATTATAATTAAAATGGCAAAGTTTAAAGACAAAGAAAGAATACTAAAAGCAGCAAGAGAAAAACTAGTTACTTATAAAGGAGCTCCCATAAGACTGTCAGCTGATTTCTCAACAGAAACTTTACAGGCCAGAAGGGAGTGGCAGAAAATATTCAATGTGATGAAAAGCAAGGACCTACAACCAGGATTACTCTACCCAGCAAGACTATCACTCAAAACCAAAGGACAAATAAGGAGCTTCTCAGACAAGAAAAAGTTAAAGGAGTTCATCACTACCAAACCAGTATTATAAGGAATGTTAGAGGGATTGCTTTAAGATGGGGGAAAAAAACAAACAAAATTATGAACAATAAAAAGGAAATAGGTACACATCAAATTACCTTCAATTTAAATGGATTAAAAGCTGCCATCTAAAGGCATGAAGTGTGGGTGACTGGAGAGGAGGTCCCTAAAGCCTCTCCCAGAAAACACAATTGAACGGCCACCCAGGAGCCAAGAAAGAGGCCCCTAGGTGACAAAAAACGGCAGCTGAGACATCCACGCATCACAAGTAAACACCTAAAGGTTGGAGAGAAGGGGGCGAGTGGGAGAGAGGGGAGGGAGCAAAGATGGATCGCAATAGGGCCTGATCGCAGCTGACTGCAGTGCATGGGAGGGGAGAAGCCAAGAGGCAACAAGAGGAAAAGCCCTAGCAAAGTGGCAGAACAGTGGGAGTCCGTTGGGGAGCTAGGCTGGGGAGCTAGAATTTGGAGCGACGAGTTGGGGACAAACCTTGGGAGCCGGCCTCTGGAACTATTGAGTGGTAGCAGGGCTGAGCGAGGACTCTGAACTACAGAGACGACATCTTGGCTCTAGGCTCCCTTGGGACCCATAGTGCAGGCGCGCCCGGCTCCTGCTCAGGGTTGCGGTTCCTGGTCCCCACCCACTGCGGGGGCGAGCCAGCTGCCATGTGGGCAGCGCACAGCCCCTACACAGGACTGTGGCTTCCGTTCCCCACCCGCTGCGGAGGTGGACCGACTGCTGGCATGGCGTGCGCAGCTCCTATGTGGCTCCCATTCCCCGCCCGCTGCGGAGTCAATCCAGCTGCCTTCCTACCGTGGGGTAAGACCCACAGCATCGGACTTGTGCGCACACCGGCTCATGACCCCTGGGTCCTAAAAGCAGTGCAGGGAGTTCCCTGATGGTGTAGTGTCTTAAGGCTTCGGCGTTGGCACTTTCGGCGCTGCAGCCTGTGTTCAATTCCCAGTCAGGGAGCTACCCACACACCAAAAAGTGCAAAAAAAAAAAAAAAAAAAAAAAAAAAAAAAAAAAAAAAAAAAAAAGAAAGAAAAGCAATGCAAGCCCGCAGACTCTGCCCCAACATTTAGCCGCAGAAGCAGGCCTGGAAAGAAAGGCGGATTTGATTGCATTCACCCCAGCCAGCAGGAGCAGCCTTGGCCCGCATCGCCCAGCTTCCCCAGCATAGGGCAAAAGGTGGAGCTGCCTCAGTGTGTTTGTTGGCATCTCCCCTTTCCTACAGCCTCCCCAACCAATGAACTACAGGAAGCGGAGGGACCATGATATATGCGTACTGCCTCCAAACGTAGCAGGAGACCAGAAATAAGAAATAAACAACCCCTCTCTCTCCCAAAACTTGGCCCCCCAGTGCCACCTCATGTCTGCCCTACAACAAGACACCACAAAAGTACCAGACTGGGCTCCTGGGCACTACTGAACATAATACCCTCATGTCAAAGAGGAAGAACACAGCAGACAGGATGAATTCCTTAAAAACTAAAACTCCTCAGAAAGAACAGGAAATTTATCAAGACATCTTCTAATGACCTAGAAGTTTCTGAATTAAGTGACAGAGAATTTAAAGTAGCCATTCTAAAGGCTGTGAGAGAAATGAAAACATACTGGCAGAGCACCATGGCTGACATAATCAACATAAAAAAGGACATGAATGACATAAAAAAGGAACTTCATGAACAAAAGGAACAATTTAACAAAGAAATTCAAAACATAAGGAATATTGGGATGGAAATGCGAGAGATAAATAATACAATAAAAGAAGTGAGAAACGAAATAACTGCCATAGGAAACAGGGCCAAACAGGTGGAGGAAAGAATTAGTGATACTGAAGATCAGAACATGGAAACAGATAAGAAAGAGGAAGAGAGGAAATATAGAACCAAAAGGATTGAAAGAACTCTACAAGAACTATCTGACTCCGTGAGACAAAACAACATCAGGATAACAGGAATAGAAGAAGGGGCACAGCATTCTACAGAGAGCATGCTCAAACAAATAGTAGATGAGAACTTTCCAAACCTATGGAAAGATCTGGAACCCCAAGTTCAAAAAGAAAACAGGTCCCCTAGACACCTGGACCCAAACAGATCTTCTCCAAGACACATGGTACTAAAGATGTCCAAAACTAAAGACAAAGAGACAATTCTCAAGGCAGCCAGGGAAAAAAGAACTATAACATTTAGAGGAAAACCCATCAGGCTGGCATCAGATTTCTCACCAGAAACTCTGCAGGCCAGGAGGGAGTGGAATCCAATATTCAAAAATTTAAAAGAGAAGAACCTACAGCCAAGAATAAATTATCCAGCAAAACTGTCTTTCAGATAGGAAGGTGGAATAAAGACCTTGTCAGACACACAGAAGCTGAGGGGATTTGTTAGCACAAGGCCAGCACTCCAAGAAATACTGAAGGAGGCTCTTCAACCTGAAACAAAACATCAGGAAAAATGGAACAAAGTTGGGGCAACAAGAAAGAAACAAAAATAAAACAAAAAGAAACAAAGAAATAAGTAATGGCCCCAGGAAAACCTCACATATCGATCATCACTCTAAATGTTAATGGATTGAACTCACCAATAAAAAGACACAGAGTAGCAGACTGGATTAAAAAACAGAACCCATCCATATGCTGTCTCCAAGAAACACACCTCAGCCATAAGGACAAACACGGACTCAGAGTGAAAGGATGGGAAACAATACTTCAAGCAAATGGTAACCAGAGAAAAGCAGGAGTTGCCATACTGATATCTAATGAAATAAACTTCAGGTTCAAAAAGATAGTAAAAGACAAGGATGGACATTACATAATGATAAAAGGCACAATACAACAACAAGAAGACTTGACACTAATTAATATATATGCTCCCAA